>JAPYZL010161328.1:0-14226 GCA_030522825.1 Platygaster orseoliae
TGAAAAGGGCTCAATTAGAGCTGAAATATAGAAATTTGAAGATAAAAAATTGAATAGAGATGAGATTTCTTTAATATCCTATCTTGGTTGGCTCTGAGGGATCATAAAGGATTTGAAATTACCGAGAGAACGGAGCATTACGATATCTATTAAAAATGTAGAATATGAAATATAAGAAAACAGGGCATAAAACTTAATAAATATCAATTTTCATATTTTTAAATGATTATATATTTTTTGTTGATTCGATTAATTTTATTAAATCTGTGAGTTTTGAGAAACGAAAAAGGTTAAAATTGGATATACGATGAAAAACTGTGATACAAAAGAATGAAAATATTTGACTTGCATAATTATTTTATTGGAAGTTTTGATATCACATTTCAAAATTTTGTTAGCTTCAAAATTAGAAGTTGTTCAATTTATATTTTTAGATTAAAGGAAATGAATTCAAATTTGAAGATTTTTAGGTGACTTACAATTCAATTTTTGACTTAACATTTTGAAACTTTGGGTTTTTTGACCTTTGTATCAAAATTTGTTAAATTCAATTAATTAAATCTGTAAATTTCGAGAAATAAAAATTGTTAGAATTTGATATACAATGAAATAACTCTAATTTAGAACACTGAAAATTTGTCAACTAGAATTGTTATTACATTTAAAGTTTCGATATCGCGCTTAAAAAAAATTGTTTACTTCAAAATTTTATGCTTGTTAATTAATGTTTTTAGATTTGAAAGGCTCAGTTTTGTATTAAACCATATAAACCATCAAATTTTGCTTATTTTTATTTAAAAATATAATAAGCTTATGAAAATGTGGATATTCAACAAATTATAACTAATTTATTAATAAAAAAACTTAATATGTGCAGGGCCATGTTTCAAAAGAAAAAAAAACCTTATTTTTAAAAATAAGTAACAAAGTTTGGAGCTATGAATTTTTGAGAAAACTTTTGAATTTGAAAACTGAGAAAAATTAAGATAAAAAACTGAAAATCGTATTTAAAAAAATTATCGAGTCTAAGAAAGCAGGAGTTGTACTAAAGAAATTCAGAAATATATCTAACAATCAAATGAAATTCTGTTGAATTTATCAGGTTGCTGAAAAAAACGTTTTATGAACTAAAATTAATTTACGTGTATTTATGATTAAAAGTCTCATAAAAATTTCCTAGCTTATCAAAAGGTTTAAAAAAATTAATCAATAATTCAATAAAATAATGAAATATTTCCAAAAAAAAAAAAAATATATAAATTCAATAATTTATCTTGTTAGAACAATATAGTAATAATAATAAACGATATCTGGAATATATGTAAATAGTATTAATTAATTATTCGTATATTAAATTTGATTATCTGTCAATAAATTTCAAGAAATGAAAAAGAAAGACAAAATTCACTATAAATCATCTTTTTATTGCTCATCAAAACATGCAATATAAGTAATCAATAATTCAATAAATTAATAAAGTCTTAAAAAAAAATACAGCAAATTTAATAATTTATCTTATCATGACAATATAATAAAAAACAATATTAAGAATATACAAAAAATAGAAATAGTTAATAATTTGTATTTTCAATTTAGTGATTTGTGAATAATTTTCAAGTAATGAAATGGAAAGTAAAAATTAAAGAAAAATTATCTTTCCTTAGTCCCTTAAAATGTTTAAAAAAAGTATTCATAAATACAATAAAATAATAAAATACTTTAAAAGATGAACAAATTTGATTTAATAGTTTGCCGTATTATTACAATATATTAAAAAAATATATTGATTATACATTAAGATTAAGCAAAAAAAAAGAATTGATTTTTAAATTGTGTATCAAATTTGATAATTTGTGAATAAATTCCAAGAAAGAAAAATAAAAGTGAAAATTAAATAAAAATAATCTTTCCATAGCACATCAAAATGTTCAATAAAGTAATAAAAAATTCAATAAAATAATAAAATATTTCAAAAAATTAATAAAGTAAATTTAATAATTTGTTTTATTATTATAATATAATGATAAACTATAATAATGATATTAAGAATATATTAAAAATAGAATTCATTCATAAATTGTAAATTAGATTTATTAACTTGTCAATAATTTTTAAAAAATACAATAGAAAAAATAATTTGATAAAATTTATATTTTTGTAGCTCATCAAAACGTTCAATGAAAGTAATCAATAATTCAAGAAATTGATAAAATATTTCGAAAAAAAGTGAATTTATTAATTTGTCTTATCATTACAATATAGTAGCAAACTATATTGATGATATTTTTAAAATATTTAAAAAAAAGAATTGATATATTGATGGTATAGAAATATAAGAATTAGTCAATAAATCTCAAAAAATAAGAAGAAAAGAAAAAATTCAATATGAATAAATTTTCCAAAGCCTATCAAAATGTTTAATAAAAGTAAGAAAAAATTCAATAAAGTAATAGAATATTTCAAAAAATACATTAAGGAAATTCAATAATTTGTCTTAATAAAATTCAATTATAAATTATGGTGATAATGTATAAAGAATATATTGAATATAAAATTAATTTATGAAATGTAAATCAGATTTACTTATTTGCCAATAAATTTTAAGAAATAAAATATAAAGTAAAAATTTAAAAAAATGATATTTTTTTGTAGCTCATCAAAACGTTCAATAAAAGTTATCAATGATTCAATAAATTAATAAAATATTTCAAAAAATAAGAAAAATAAATTTCATAATTGTCTTATCAATGTAATATAATAACAAACTATATTGGTAATATAATAATAATATGTAAAAAAAGAATGTATTTTTTTTCTTGATTGTATAGCAAATTTAATAATTTGTCAATAAATTTAAGAAATAAAATAAAAAGTAAAAAAAAAATATAAATGATCTTTCTATAGCCCATCAAAATGTTACATAAAAGTAATACAAAATTCAGTAAAAAAAAATATTTGAGAAAATTAATAATTTGTCTTATCATTTCAATATAATAAACTATGTTGATAATGTTATAGAATATATTAAAAATAGAAATAATATATAAATTGTAAATTAGATTTACTGATTTGTTAATAAATTTCAAGAAATAAAATAAGAAGAAAAAATTCAATAATAGTTATCTTTTCATAGCTCATCAAAACATTTAATAAAAGTAACTAAACATTCAATAAATTGATAAACTATTTCAAAAAATAAATAAAGTAAATTTAATAATTTGTGTTATCATTGCAAGATCATAACAAACTATATTGATAATAAATTTGGAATATGTAAAAAAATAATTCATTTATTAATCGTATAGCAAATTTAGGAATTTATCAATAAATTTCAAGAAATGAAATACAAAGTAACAATCAAATAAAAATTATTGTTTTATAGCTTGTCGAAAGATTCGATGAATGAAATTAATTTAAATTATTAAATAACTAAATGAAATTATTTTAAAATAAAATAAATTAAATTAATTATTAAAAATTAATTTAATTTAAAATTTAGTCTTGTATACTTTTTGTATCTCATCTCGACTTTTGGTATTTACCAGTTTTATACATACTTTAATTCATATATAAGTTCTGATTCTTTTTTGGTTTGAGTAATGTAACCAATTTTCCAGTATTACGACAATTTACTTTTTTTTTTTGAGCATACATTTTAAATTTTTGGCACTTTTTTAATTAGATCACTTCTTGAAAAAAAAAAAAAAAACAAAATTTGTTTCTTTATTGAAAATAAATAGTAAAATAGAGTTTCATAAGTTGAATTTTTTTGTTACTATTTTATTATTTTTATTAATGTGTTTTCATAATTTATAATATAGTTTTATACATTTTCCTATGTGAAAAGTATATAATTACAAACGTACTAATTTAATTCAATCAATTTGAATTGTGCATTTATTATTTATAATTGAATATATTTTTTATTGCATATTTATAATATAACTATATTATTAAATTAATTCACTATTATTTATGATAAATTATTATTAATTTTATATCTACATTAAGTAAAGGAATTTTTTTATACTTACATATATTTTGTTATCGCATATTCATAATAATAACAGAAAATAATAATTATCGAATATTTAAATTTTAGCCCCGAAATAAATTTCGCTACGTACGCCAATGCAAAGTGTCAAGTTGACAAAAAAAAAAAAGATTCTCCAAAATACTCAAATTCTTGAGTTGAGTCTTTTCCCAAAAGCGAAACGAAACAAATGCAAGTTTAACAAACACTTTAACAATCGTCTAAAAAATAACAAACTTGAATATGATAAAGACGCTAACTTGTGCCGAAATTACTGGAATAAAAAACAAAGAAAAACAGAGAACATAAATTCCATGTGAAAGATACTCACTCAATTCCTATATCAAAACAACAGCAATTTTTTATTTTTCAACTTACTCGTTTCTTCACTTCCAAACTTTTCGTGACACTAAATTATTTATATTTCTCCCGGTGTGGAGAGATTTTTTATGTACAATCAACAACAGACATTATCATGGGATACCGACATTACCGACCATCGGAAAAAAATTTATTCGAAAATACACGTATTTACTTCGCAAATAAAAGTTAATTATTATGCGATTTTCAATTTTAAGAATTAAAAATTTGAGAAATCCGCTGTCAAAAGTAAAGTTTTACATTTAAATGAACCAAAACGCGATATGTATGAAATTCATTAGACAAAATATTCAAAGTGAAAACCGTTAAAACAACATGGCCGCGGTACTTTTTTTTGTCTCCTCGAGATGGCGAATTTTCACCAAAAAACTTTGCCGAAAAATTATTTCGCAAATAAAAGTAAATTATCATACGATTTTCCATTTAAGGAATTATAACTTTGTAAGATCCACGGTCAAAAGTCGATTTTATTACTTAAATGAACGCGAAACAAAATTTTATTGGACAAAATATTCAAATTTAAAACCGTTAAAACAACATGGCCGCCATACTTGTTTTTCTCTCCCCGAGAGGGCGAATTTTAATTGAAAATTATTGAAATCTACATGTCTGCTGTGCAAAAGTAAATTTGTTTTGCAAATTTGCAAGTGATAACTGAATTCTGAAAGAAATTCAATCCTTAAACTACCAAAAATGGCCGGAGGAGACTCGGAAGGAGGCAAACATTTGACCGGATTGGCAAAGTATTTTAACAGTGAAACGAATTTCGGGCGAGCTAATGTAAGCCTAACCTCACTTTCCCAGATATTTTTTTTATTGGAAACTGATAAATGCTCAGTTTTAAAAGTCTTTTTTTCTTGCTCCAGGTGACAAAAGCGACTTACGCAACTGTGGCCATCATTTCAATTTACTACTGGCTGAAATCGAAGAGGAAGCCGATCGAATAGACACGTAGCACTGTTGACATGTAGACATTTGGCACCTCTCGTTATGTAATAAAAAAATTCGTCCCGGAAGAGTGACTAATTACGGATTCCACAAATTTGCGTTTTTATTCCTCGTATGTAAAAGCTTGGTGAGATTTTGAAGATGACAGAAAATAAAAAATAAAGTTGAATTCAAAACAATTTATTTGTTTTAATTAATTGGTATATACAAATTTAATCTTTATTTCACGTTTGATTTACACCAAACTTTGCATGGTTTTTTTGATAATTTTTCGAGGGAAAATTGAGATTCTCAATTTGTTTTCTTCCATTTTTTTGTAAAATATACGATAATTTTTTATTTATAATTATGATAAATATCGAATTTGTATTTTACTAAGTAAAAATAATTATATGAAATAATTGTAATCATTTTTTTTTTTTGAAATTATTTTGTTGCGAAATGTATAGAGAAGAAACATTTTTACTTATGCATTTTTTTCTTCCTTATAATTAGTAATTTAAAGATTTTTTCATCGAAATAAATTTATTCAAACGGTGACAAATTATTTGTGCCAATTTTCTAAGTTTTTTATTACATTCCAAGCACTGATCTTATTTTTTGATATTTTTTAAATTATTTCATTATTTATTATTGTAATAATTTTCTAATATAATTATACATAATTTATTACTTATATAATATGACATTAATATTTATAATAATAAATTCATAACAATTATATATAATTTGTAATTTAATTACATAATTTTCATGTCATAACTTTTTATATTTTATTGGTACATCTTTATTCTATATTTTTGAAATCATTTTTTTCTTCGTGTATATCTTTTAATGAAGTAAAGAATATTCGACATAATATGAATTATTTTCTAAAAATTTAAATTTCAAATTCAAAAACTTCAATACAACTCCTAATAATAGATTTTTTTATTAAATTAAAAGATAGATGTTCATAATTTCAAGTTTTTTAACAGCAAGAAAATCATTTGCATTCGTAAAATTTGTCGATTTCCTTGGATATTCTGTTTTAAATTTTATTTATACAATTTTCAAAATACTTATATTTTTTTAGATATTTGCAAGAAAACTTTTTTTTCGTAATTGAAATAATTTTACAAACTAATAATTTTTCTGGTTCATATAACTAATAGAAATAATAAATAAGAAAAATATAATTCGAATAATTTATTCTTTATTCGCAATTATTATTTCACAGTTAAATAAAATTGGAAAGTTTCTAATGAAAAAATTCCCAAATGGTTTAATTTATAAATGATATAAAATTACATTTTGACTATTTATTAAAATAATATAGTAATATTTTTCATCCTTGCAAAAGAAGACAAAAAATGCTCCACTATTCAACGAACAAATTAAAGAAATCAAGGCATAACAAATTTACATCGTTATAAACAACAAATAATTTGCTAAGAACATTTTTCTTCAACTCGTGTCGTTGATATATAATCGATATTTTTATGAGATCGATCGAAAATATTAAATATCGATATTTTTAAATTATTTTAAAATGACATTTTCTAGGATTTTTCATTTAATATTCAACGATGAATATTGATATTTTTTTCAAAATATCGTACGTCTAAATTTAATCGATATATCGAATCATCGATATTTTTTGAACGATAGATATTGATATTTTTAAAAATATCGACACCCAATGATCAACTAAAAAAAACAAATTTTCTTCAAATCCTTCAAGAAGCTTTTAAAACAATAATTTTATAAAATATGTACACTTTTTAGGAAAATAATTAAAATTCAAATCATGATTTACATAAATTTATTTTTGTGTATTGCTCGGTTACCACAATTTTCAGATTTTCATTTTCTTCAACATTAACTAAATTTCTATGGTGAGAAAAATTTTTTTTGAAGTTTATTATAAATGATCGGCTGAAAACATAAATTAAATTAATTCAATATCAATTTGAACAATAATTCATAAGGGTAAAAATTACTTGGAAAAAAAAAGAAAATATAATCAAATTTTTGGTAGAAAGATGGAAAAATAAGTACTTAAAATGAGTGATTCAATCAAGTCACGTATTACCACGCTTTTTTACAATACATTTTTTATTTCTTTGATATACCAGACAAAAAAAGACCTTTCGATCAAATGATTGAGAAATAAGAAAGGGAACAAGTCTTTACAAAAAATTCATGTGATTATCATTTCCTCTATTTTGTATAACAACTTTGGTTGTATATTCCATCTAGCATGTAAAAATTTGTTAAATATTACGAATAATTAATAATGCTTCCAAAGCTGTAGTACAAACGCAATTCACAAATTCTAAATTTTACCCTTGACAAATATTTTTGATCGCTTTCTTCAGAACTATACAACAGTATAAATTATTTATTGCTTCAAATCATGTTTACTTATAAAATAAATAGACTGGGCGGCGATTCAAGATAATAATTATTATTTTTAATGTTTCAACAATATGGAGTGACTTGGCAACAATGTTGTAGTAAAAAATACAAAACAATCAAAATATTACTTTCACATATTCCAAATATTCCCGTTATCGTCGAGCTTAGGAACTACTTGGCAGTAAAAATCAAATCTAATGTTGCTTGTTACACTTTGAATAAAAAGTAGAAAATTCAGTCCAAGAATAATTTGTATATTTCATTGAAACGACAAGCACCGTGTTGACCAAACCAAAAAAGTGGTAAATTAAATGTATATATACAAGACTTTTTCTACTTTTTTTTTTCATATATTTGAATGTCAACTCCGAGTCGCAAAACGTAAAATTAACAAGAGGAGTATATGCACATATAAACAAAATTATTTCCAGAAATCAATTCATAGCTTGTCTTTTTCATTGTATGATTCAGTTATTTTTATTCTTGAACAGAATCAAGATTTGTTTTTTTCTAGATCATCTAGATTTTGTCCATGTCGTTTTTAACGCTTTCCATTATTGTAGTTTATGGCTCGCAAAGGTGCCTTAAATGTAGACGCTGACTGCTGCTGTACTTGATATGCTAATGGATGAATTTTGAATCCATATAACCTGGAAAAAATCAAAACTTTACTTAAAAGGCGCTCTAAATAACAAAAAACAAAAGTTCTTGAGAAATTTAATAGCAATCTTACATATTGTATTATTGTTAAATTTGACACATTTAATTCTTGAGGGAACTTATACTGAGTTTCAACAGAAAAAAATAATATAGGTCACCAAAATATGATGCCTCTAAAATAAGGTATTTTTAAATTTACAAAAGTTTATTTGTAAAGAAATTTGTTTTTCACAGAGTTAAAGCGCTCAATTTGGCATTTGATAAAAAATCAACCTTCAGAGATGAACTTGAAATTTTATAGAAAATAGGTATTGATCAGGGGCGTATATAGAACAACTTTTCAGGGGGGGGGGTGGTTTGAAAAAAATATTTGCTTCGAGATTTTATAATTCTTCAACAATCTGGTCATGAAGTTTTTAAAGTAATATAACTTTTGGAGTCCAGAATCGTACATTATTCATATTATATGTACTCAATACAGTGAAATTCGATTTTTTAATTTTCATATTTTTCTAATATTTATACACTTTGAAAGGTTTTCTGATATACCATAATTATTATTGTTTCAATTTTGATTTTCAATTTTTACAAATATATAAAATATAAAAAAAATTAATATCTGCATGAATTTTCAATACTGATTGGATATGTATAAATTATGTATTGTATGTTATTTACAAAATTTTGAAGTATTTTCTAGAAATTCTATGAATTTATAGTCTTTCTATGGATAGCTCTATAGACTTTTAGAATTCGATACTATTTTATTGAAAACTATTCATTTATATTTAAATATTCAAATCAGTAAACTGTAATTTTCATACAGACTTACACTGTTTGCGTTTTATTGTTTTCCTTTTTTTAAAAAAATATTTCTACAATTTCAAGTTACTGAGATTGATGTTTTCTGTTTTTTATAATACTTATACTTATTTTATTTTTTATATTTCTTCAATATTTATACACTTAGAAAGATTTTCTAATATACCATATTATTGTTTTAATTTTAATTTTAAATTTTTACCAAAATATGAAATATTTTCAAAAAATTAATATCTGAATGAATTTTCAATACTGATTGGATATGTAAAAATTATGTATTGTATGTTATTTATATGATTTCGAAGTATTTTCTAGTAACTTTATGAATTCATGATATTTCTAGGTAGTTCTATAGGCTTTTGGAATTCGATGCGATTTTATTAAAAAATATTTTTATTTATATTTAAATATTTTGAGTATTCAAATCAGTAAACTGTATTTTCATACAGATTTACACTGTTTGCATTTTATTTATTTATTTTTTTTCATTTTTTAAAAATATTTCTACAATTTCTGTTTTCTGTTTTTTATAGTACTTTGTGTATTCTTCATATTTTTTTATTATTTTTACAGTTTAAAAAGTTTTTTGATATTACATATTATTTTAATTAAATTTTTTAATTTTTTTGCTATAATTTGGAACAATTTCGAAAAAATAATACTTGCATTGATTTTCAGTACTTGTTGGATATTTATAAATTTTGTGTATTTGATTTAAATTTTGAAATATTTCAAGTATTAAAATTTATTTTCCAGCAAACGGAATTTTTAATACAAATTTACAATATATTGCGTTTTTTCTTCTTATTTTTCTAGTATTTTCCTAATTTGAAGAATTTTCTTGTATTTTTACAAGTTACTGAGGTTTCGATTTTTCGTTTTTTATAACCCTTTTAATATTTTTCATAATTATTTAGTATTCATGCAACTTGAAAGGTTTTCTCATATAATATATTATTGTTGTTTTAATATTTTACTTGTTTAATTTTTATCACAATGTGTATTTTAATTTTTACATGAAATAAGAATCATTTTCAGTTGAATTTCGAGTTTTCAATTTTTCACTTTTCTATTCTTAGAAAGGGGGAAAGGAAATTAAAATGCAAGTCAACAGCCCCTGTTTGATACACCAAAAACTCTTCTCCCTTTTTGAGAACTCGTGAATTTTCTTCAAAATCACTAATTTTCCAATAACCCTGAAGGTTTATTAAAACCATAATAGGGAATTTTAAAAATCATAAATCAATTTTGAAATAATGTTGTAAATTCTGAATTTCACAAGGAAAATGTTAGTCAACATTTAAATATATATATTTAAATATTTAAATATTTAAATATTTAAATATTAAATATTTTTATATTATTTAAATATTTTATATCAATATTTATATCAATTTTTATATCAATATTTAAATTTAAAATTTAAATTTAAATTAAATTTTAATTAAATTAAATGAAAATTTAATTAATTAATTAATTAATTAAATTATTAAAATTAAATTAAAATTAAATTTAAAATTTAAAATTTTATATCAATATTTAAATATTTTTTCAATAAAAAAAATTATCTTCCAGAGCCATTGTAGAAGTGAAAAATAATCCTAGATATATTTTCAGTCTAGTCTAAACTTTGTCTTTTATTCAGTCTATAATGAAAATAATATCCCAGTCTTTACTAAGAAACATTCAGTCATTGGTGAACGCAGAATCCAAAATTTACATGATTTTAATTGAAAAAAAATTGATATTGTAGATAGAGAAAGAGAAAAAAAATGGTTTAGATTAAAAACTTTTCCCAGATTCTAATTCTTTTCTGTAATCAACTAAATTAGAATGATTTTTGAAAATTTGTTGACACTAGGTTTATTGTTATTTTCGAGTTGGTCAAGTTGAAAATTCTGAAATTAGTTCAACTTTCAGAACTCATTTGAAACCATCCTTTTTGTTCTCTAGATTTTACTAAGGTACATTTTTTATAATTTTTTTTATTATTATAATCAATATATATTTTTGTATGTCTCTTAACGATCAACTTCCAGAGCCAATCCAGTCCACAAAGAGGACGATAAAAACAATTTCTTTTTCAAGCTTTCAGCTTACATACAGCTCCCATCAGGAACTTTAAACATTTTTTCTTTACATTTTCAGTTACATTTTACGATATTAAATTTACAAATCATTTCACTTACAATTATTGAGAACATCATTACTTAAAAAACCAATCGTTGTATAATTTTAACACAACTAAAACCATCTTCGTTTTATTTTTAACGCAGTACAAATGAATAATGATAAATTTCATTTAGTTTTCGCTACTTTTATAGTGGACGAACTGATAAGAATCAGATTAAATTATCAACATATCTATCATAAACCGAACTATATATTTTTATTATGATTATTAGTAATATTTATTAAATCATTATTGAAATTTCATAATAAATCAAAACGTGTAATAATCACACAGAGCATGATGGAGATTTCCAATTTCTTGATCAATATTTCGACCCTTATCTAGTTCTCTTCAGGATCCTTATAAAAAAAATTTTTATGTAAACAATTCTCACAAAACTAATTATTAAATATATATTATAACATAATTATTTCCAAATTATAACTTTCAACAGCATTAAATCCTTCTATCTCAGAAAAAAGTGATTAATGTCGACAAATATAAGGTGTAAGTCAACCATTGTCAAAACGTAGAAAAAAAAATCACAAATAAGGAACTAAGATCAATAAAATCTCTTTTCTCTCTTCCATTGTCATCTCAAATATTGATGACGACTAACTCTACTAAAACGCAATATGAAGAAATCTAATCTTCAAAAAACCCACTGGAAGCATAAGTCAAATCACGTTTTCCGAACAATCATATAATCTCAAACCAAACCCAAAAATTTATTATATACACTGTTAAAATTCATAGTGTCATCCGTTTTTGGAGGGTATAATCTTTATTTTAGGGTATAAATCTTTATTTAGCTCTGTGTGATCATTACACCTTTTGATTTATTATACAATTATAAACGGAGCATATCAATATTTGGAATTCGTTTATTATTTCAATTTCATTGTTCATACTCAACTATTATTTTTAATATCATTACTGTTATTAATTCAAAAACAACCATCAATCGGAGCCAAAAATAACAATCTGCGAAGAATAATTAATATCACCCAATTCTCTTCAAGTTCTCGGTCATATTTATTTGACCCTCTTCAGGAAAAATACAATAATCCTCAAGTTACAACATTAAGTTCCCATACGGTCAAAATCTCCATAACTATTTGAGGTACATGTATCAATCTTCAATTATCGTCATAGTCTAAATCCATATAAACCTCAGTGAGGTTGTTGATATTATATCGATACTTTTGATCCGATATTTTCACTGAAAAAGTATCGATACTTGATACTTTTTTGGCGGTATCACAAAAAAAGTACTAGAAAAAATATTTCTTACGATAAAAGTTCAATTAAAATAAATTATGAGTACAATAAATAGTTCTTACAATAAAAAATGAAGGTCATTTTTCTAAAACAGGTTTTTTGTTATTAATCTTTTTTCGATAAAATATCAATATATATATATATATATATTATATAATCAAGTATCGATACTTTTGCTAGTATCGAAAAATATCAAATCGATACTTTTAAAAAATATCAACAACCCTAATTACCTCACTGACAATTAAAAAACCAATTATTGGAGATACAGAAATAAAATAAACAATAGAAATAAAATAAAGAAGATATTCAAATAATCAAATATATGAATTTATTAAATCAAATCTAAAAAAGTTCATCATGGCCTGAAGTTAGCTGTTTTGAAGGGATGAAATGCGCGCGCATCACATTAAAATGCGCGGATTTTAAATGCTTATGTTAAATGATATTGATATTTAACATGGCGGAGAATGGCGGAGGATATGGCAGATACGTATTATAGAATTCATTTTCATGTGCAGTATTATCTGCGCACATGCCCGGAAAACCGTTAACAACCGTTAAATCGATCTTTACTTATTTTATATAAATTGATCTTCACTTATTTATTTAATGCGTTTCCGGACGTCTCTGCTACTTTGTTTAACTTAGTTCGTTGTCGTTCGTCATTTGTTCGTCGCAGCCATTGGGGAGTTAGGTCTGCAGAAGAGTGTTTTCCATTTAATACATGTGAAAAAGTGTAATCGCAGCAATGAGTCAAAATGAATTCGAAATGTCTTTTTATTTTGTTTGTCTTTTTTTTTCACATGTAATTATTTTGATTTCTGAATGCATTGTCAATTTTATAATTTTTATTTTCAAATGAATTGTCGATTTTTCAATTTTTAATTTTTGAATGATTTTTCAAATTTTTAATTTTTAATATGTATTTTTGAATGAATTTTCAAATTTACAATTTTTATTTTACAATGAATTGTCATTTTTTAGTTTTTATTTTTGAATGGATTGGCAATTTTTCAATTTTTATTTTCCAATGAATTGTCCATTTTTCAGTTTTTATTTTGAATGAATTGTCAATTTTTTTTAATGAGTTGTAAATTTTTATTTTTGAATGAATTGTCAATTGTTCAATTTTTATTTTCCAATGAATTGTCCATTTTTTATTTTTTATTCTGAATGAATTGTCCATTTTTTAATTTTTATTTTTCAATGAATTGTCATTTTTTAAATTTTTATTTTGAATGAATTGTAAATTTTTTAATTTCATTTTTGAATAAATTGTCAATTTTTTTTTTTTTTATTTGAATGAATTGTCAATTTTTTTTGCCACTAAACAGAACTTCTAAACTTTGAAATTGTAAAACACTCAATGTCACCTTTATTTTATAACATGGCTTTTTTCTTTTTTTAAGCAGAAATTTGCAACGCGAAAAAAAAAATTATAAAAAATACTTTAATAACTATAGGAAAAATATATGCATATATATGTATTTCAATAAACTGTTTTTTCAATAAATTCTTAATGTAC
>JAPYZL010161355.1:0-12609 GCA_030522825.1 Platygaster orseoliae
CAACCCGTGCATAAATCCGCCCCTCCTTTTCCACAATCAATGTACTCTGATAGTACAACAACTCTACCAAATATCATCAAAATCGGAAATGTTTCGTTTGTGAGGTGGGAACACTTGAGGTGGAATGCCCCATATGAGGAAAGTTGCATTCCGTTTCTGTAATGGATATTTTTCAGACAAAAATATCTTTTCTTTATCCAGATAGGAGAGATTTCACAAAAAAAGAAAAAAGTATCTCTCCGTATGCGAACAAAAGGGAGCTCGCGAAAAATTTGTTCCTCCACATTTTGAGAAAAATAAGTATGCTAAAAAAGTT
The DNA here is from genome assembly GCA_030522825.1 of Platygaster orseoliae. Lineage (NCBI taxonomy): Eukaryota > Metazoa > Arthropoda > Insecta > Hymenoptera > Platygastridae > Platygaster > Platygaster orseoliae. The sequence continues at coordinate 317 of JAPYZL010161355.1, forward strand.
TCGTTCCTCATCCGGAACGGTTCGAATTCACGAAAAAAGTCTCGCTCCGCATCCGGAACGGATCGAGCTCGAGAAAACATCTCGCTTCACATCCGGAACGGATCGAGTTTATGAAAAAAGTTCTTCTCTGATTTCACCCGGAGTGGAACTTTTTCGCGCGGATCGGAACGCTTATTTCGCTCCGGTTCAACACCCTGGTATTTTCTGATTTTTTCTATAGATTTCTATTATTTCTATGGATTTTTAGAATTTGTTGCTATGATACTAAAAATGCGAAGGATTTGAATTAATATTTTACTAAAATATTTTTTTTAAAGATTTCCAGTATTTTGAGTTTTTCTTTTTTCAGTATTTATACAATTCGCAGAACTTCTTGGTATTTTTATGGATTTCTATACATGTAAAACAATTTTTACTATATAACTAGATAAAGCTTTTTCAAACGATGAAAAATTAACTATTATAAAAAAGCTTTTTCAAAGAAACAATTTACTACGATTATCGATTCTTGATTGTTAAAAATTACTGCGTGAAATTGTCGATCTCAAACCTTCATTTACCAGAATAATCAAGTTCCAATGACTCATATTAGTATAATTTCACTTTTTTAAGTATTTCATGATTTTCGACAAGCTAAAATACTCATTGCTGATTATTTTAGAATATTCATCTTTCCACAATATCGTCGAGTACTTTTTTTAGGTATCCTCTTCTAAAGTAGCGAGAATACTCATTTTCATCGCTCGTTCAAGTTTTTTTGACTATTTTATTTGATTTCGTAACTCCTAACGGGCAGATCGCAAATTTCGCAACAAAAAATTTTTTGTCCGTTATACTTTTATGGGCTCTCTCGTAAGTGGGGAGAAAGGGGGTAGAAAAAAAAGAAGTTTACAGCGTTCAAGAGGATTATTCGTTGCGCGGGGATTAAATAAGGAAAATCTTTGGAATTTGCTTCTCAAGTTTTGCAGCATTGTTGGGACGCCTCAGCGCGTGAATTGTGGGGAGGGGTGGGGGGTGCTGGAGGAGGGTCGGGCTTGAAAAGTGACAGTTGTATTGGAAATGCGCGGGCATTTTCCATTGTCGTTTGTGAGGAGTTTTTCGCGTTTGGAAATGACGTGACTCGCTTTTGATTGTGCCGTGGCTCTTTATCTAGTGAAAATGCGTTTTTTGCGGTGGAAAATGTGACAAACGAGGTTGGGTTTAGGGGGGGGGGGCAATTTTGTTGGAGGTATTAAGTGTTTTGCAGGGTTTAAAAAGCGAATTGATGTGGATGTGATGAGTTTTAGGTCGGGTGGAATGTGAGAAAGAATTACGAATTTTTTTTGAAACTTGTGAATAGTATATAATGCTACAAGGGGCTAAAAGCAGTCTGTTTTTAACTGCAAAATTAATGTTCAATACGAGGTTTTTACGAAGGTGCAAGGTGCACGAGTTAAAAACGAGTATTGAAACATTATTCGAGCAAAAAAAACTGTTAGCCCCGCGTTGCATACGATATTTTTTCCCCTACTGCATGTGTGAGGGTGTTTTGTTTTGTCCCCGGAGACACTCACTTATGAAATTCGGCTCATGAGTGGCCACTCCCTAGGGCGTAAAAGACCACTTTTTCGCCCTAGTGTAAAAAAGACTACTTTTAGACCCGCTCTCCGGGGATAGAAAAATACCAAAAACATGCATGTAGGGGAAAATAGTTATTTTCGTAATCGGGAGCTAGAGTCAATTTTGGCGAATCCGTAAGTTTTTGCCTGAGCCGAAGGTGAGTGAGGGACAAAATAGGATTAGCCAAAATTGACGATAGCTCACGATTGCGAACGTAATTTTTCATCACAATAGCCTCAAAGTCACGTCAAAATGTCCGGAATTTTACACAGTAATTTTCGGTAGTGGCTAAAATGATGTACTGAATTTAACAATTTCAAAAAGTATTTAGTTTATACAATTTGGTATTAGATAAAATGACAGTAACGAAATTCATAAACTATATATAGAACTATTCGTAATAGTTCGAAAAATCTCACAGAATATCTAAAAATGTAGAATTCAAATGTAATATGTGACGTGCGCGGAAGAAAGGGAATTAAGTCGGTTCGGCAAGATTTTTCAGGAGAGCTGATTTTCAGGAGTTTCTCGAGCTAAGCGCGAACTATGGGACACTAAACCAGTGGATTTTAATAGTGGAAGGAAATTCGGAAAATTTTTTCAATTTTTGTACTGGAAAGAGCGATTTCTAAACTATCGGAGTCGATGAAAACCCGAAAAACGATTTTTCCGACTTAACTCCCTTTCTTCCACGCACGTCACATATATAATGTTAAGAAAATAAGTATTCTGTTAGTGAGAATTTCAACCATTTTGATACCAGAAATAATACTGTTGAAAAACTCAGCAAATTGTATATATTCAAGCATTTTTCGAAAATGCAACGATTCGAGTAACCTATTTCAGCCAGTACGTAAAATTTGCTCTTCTAATATTGAAGCCTTTCATTTATGAAAACATTTCCATAAAATAAATGCAGGAACCAATTTCGCAGATGGCTGAAAAATGCAGTAAATCATTTTCCATAAAAATTTCCATAAAACTCGAAAAATGATTCGAATGAATGCGACATAAATATGAATGTGAAGAAAATGCATTTCATAGAAAAATTTTTTACTGTGAAAAACTGAAAAATGAACCCACTTGGGAAATCCCATTAACGTTTTACTCCTTTGGCATTTAACTCGATTTTCATAAAACTTCTTATTAAAAAGTCTACGTAATTAAAAACATTGTGCTATTAGAAATTTTGTGTTTTTTAAAAGGATTCATTAACTCTCTTAGTGAGTTTTATGCAGTTGCTTGAACTCTCTTGAAATTAAGCGAAATTTTTCTGCTCTTTTCCAACAATGTTTTTGATTTGTTAGTCAATGTCTTGTAAATAGTATTGTTTAATAATATATTTTAGAGATTGCAGTGTTCGGAAGAAAAGAATCTTTGTTTTATATTAGATATTTCAACAATACAAACTTCTGGAAGTGTTTAACTTCAACTCTCTGATAAATTTTTTTTTTATTTTCCGCCAAAAATTTCCACACTCCAAATATTTTCTTTGTATGAAAAAATGAAAGCATACACATTTTTACATTTACTCATTTCGTGATTTTTATGCAGTTTCTCGCCCACTGTTGAAATTTGGTGAAATTCTTCTGCTTTTATGTAACATTTTTTTGACTGAAAATTCTGAATCGAAACTTTCATTTTGACTCGTAAACAATCTTATTGATATACTGTTTCGGATTAGTCATGTATGTCTCGTAAGTAATATTGTTAAATATTATTTTAGAGCTTGCAGTGTTTAGGAGAAAAAAATCTTTGTCTTATATGAATTACACTGTGCAACACAAAATTTGAGATGGGAAAATGATAGCAAAAATGGAATCTAGACCACGTTTTAAGATATACGTGTCTTGGGATTTTTTTAGATTAGCTCTCATAGCCGAGTTATTTAACGAATAATTCTATTTTTTTTCTCTTTTCAACACATTGCACGAGTTGGGCTGTCTCTCTCGCACCTTAAATCTTAAATGAACAGCTTTATTGAGGTAATCTAGCGAAACCCTGAGACACGTATGTCATTAAATGTAGTTTTGATTCTCTTTTTGCTAATTTCATGCCAGCTCATTTTAGTGACTTGAATTTCATTGCACAGTATTATTTTAACATTAAAAACTCATCGAGTCCTCAAATTTATCTTCAACTTTCTAATAAATTTTTTCTTACTCTATGGACGAATTTCCACACTCCAAATATTTTATTTTTGTAAATAAATAAAAAAATATGACGCCAATGAACTCATCGAAACATAATTTTATGTCTCTCGTTTCTGCAGTTCACGATAATTTTGTATACGAAACTCTCTTGCTTGAAAAGCTCTTTAAAACTCGCGACATTCAAGATGCTCCAGAAATGTTTCAAACCTCGGGAATATGAAAAATACCACCTGAATTCTCGCATCCAACTTATTTTTCACGAGGGCTCTTCATAAGATAACAACTCTCTCCCGTGAATTGACCGAAAAACGCACGTGCAATTTTTTCCAACCATTGTTTCGTACAAAACAATTACTGAGCACTCGAAAACGACCGAAATTTTATGCTCGTGCTCTTTCGCAAGAATGAATTTTTTTCGGGTAGGTAAAGTGGTGAAGAAGGGGGGGGGGGTGGTATTGAAAGATTTCGAAATTCGTATTTTTCTTGATTTTAAAAGTTGGTGGAAAGTTCATTACCTCCGGAACGATTGGTAAATTCAACGTTATTCAACGATTTTTAGTATTTAAAAATCGAAATAACTAATGAAAAAACTTATTTACAGAATATGTTTCCTGATGTTTCCACAATCAATAATATACGAATTCAATGAAATGATTGCCAATTTTTCGTTGGATATCCAAACAGATTTCGCGCGTACTTTTTTGGTGGAATTCCACGTGTAAGGATACACAGGATGCCTGACCTAAAATCGCTTTTACCTCACATTTTTTCGAATAAAAGACCCGAAAAAAGGTCGTTCTTGAATCAGCTAATTGATTGAATTTTTATGCTTTTGTTCTTTTGACGGCAATCAACATTTTTTCCGTCGGAAATTCGAAAGTTTATTCGTTGGGCATTTTTTTTGTGTTCGCCTGAATACATCGTTTTTGCTAGCGAGAGTCGCGTATACTTTCCTGAGCGAGTTATTTATTCAGACGATTGCGTTACTTTTTTTCGCGTTTCGACCAACCAAAGTTACGTATTTTGCGTTCAAACTCGATGAGACCACGCTTGTCCTATTAGAACTGCGTGCAGCGTACAGTCGTATTTTTTTTGCCGTTTTTAAAATTAATTTAATCACAGCTAAAGAAATATTACGTATACTATGTAAACTTGGAATTGTGAAATTTCACTGCTTTGTTATGCAGAATTCGGGATCTCGTAATTTAAAATCAGTTGATTTTACTTATAAAGTTAGAAGAAAATTCATACTTTTTAAAATTTCTTACTACTTACTAATAAACATAATCGAAGTTACTGATGATAAATCTCTTCAACTGTTTTCGTCATTGAAAAAAATTGTTACGTTCACTTTTTATTCAGTAACATTTTAATTTTTTTTTTTTTATTTGATATATTTCACTATTTTTACATTTCAGTTTCTCGCTTCACTCTATTATTTTTCTAATAATAAATAGTGCAAAAAAAAAATAGATTTTTGGGAAAGTATCTTCTAAACATGGAATTGTGACATTGAACTTCTCTATAATGCAGAACGGGACGCATTCATTTCACAGAATTTTCAAAATACCGAATTAGTCATGTGTCCGAATTACGAATTTCCGAAAAAAATACCGAGAAAAAAATACTGCGAATTCCCATTGCTCCAAAATTTTGTTGCTCCGAAATTTTCAAATGCCGAGGTCCCATTTCAACGAATATTCATAACACCGATCGATAAATGCGTCGAAAATTCGATTCACTAAAAATATATACAGTGGACCTTGATCGAGGGAACAGCTCGGGGGTTTTAAGTAAACAGTCCCCTCGATCGAAACAGGAACCACCTGCGGCGAAAGACCATTAGGTAGAAACCTCGAGAGCTTGTTTCAATAGGGCCCAAAAATACGGACAATGAGTTAATGACTTTCCAGGCGTTTGAAAATTCTTCAGGGCTTGAAATTTGAGATCGCATCGCCAGCGAAGGCTTTGCGGTAAATTTGGAGTCCCCTCGATCACGGTCCTACTGTAATGCCGATTTAACGAAAGCCCGGATTGTCGTTTCTCAGAGAATTTTATTTTCCAAATTTTCGATACGCCGAAAACATAACTGACCGATTCTGATTTTCTCCGATTCTCCAATCAACCGTTTATTCACTTCACCGAATCGTCATTTAACAGAATTCACATTTGCCGATTGTGCAAATGTTGGATTCGTCATAGTTCTGATTAATTTAAAATCCAAACTATCAAAACAACGAAAGTTCAACACTTCGAATTCTTAATACAACAAAAATTTACGTTACCGACTAACTACATCTACGAGCTTTTATATTATCAATTGCTCCATCCTCGATCCGCCGCTCCCCCTATTCTACACGTTCCGGATTCACCAATACTCCGCCGCCTCGAAGTACGAAAAGTTCGAAACACCTAACCTTTAAGTCTCCGAATACCAACTAGTTCGCCGCGTATGCGCATTAAGTAGGGCCCCCAGTGTTGGTAACATTTCTATCTTCATTCTTTTTCTAGCGCTCAATCAAACATAAGTCTGTCCTTGTTTAGTGGTACTAAAGTACTACGAGTTACGAACACTGGGGGCCCCCCTACCCCCCCCCCCCGTCCCTACTTAATGCGCATACGCGGCGGACTAGTAGGTATTCGGAGACTTGAAAGTTTGGTGTTTTGAACTTTCTGTACTTCGAGGCGGTGGAGTGTTGGTGAATCTGGACCGTGATGAATAGGGGGGGGGGGGGGTGGCGGATTGAGATGGAGCAATCGATAATATGAAAGCTCGTAGTTCTAGTTAATAGGTAACGTAAATTTTCGCTGTATAAAGAATTCGAAGTATTGAACTTTCATTATTTTGATACTTCGGATTTTCAATTAATCGGAACTATGATGAATCGGACATTTGCACAATCCACAAATGTGGATTCTGTTAAATGACGATTCGGTGAAGCGAATAAACGGTTGATTGGAGAATCGGAGAAAATCAGAATCGATCAGTTATGTTTTTGCTGTATCTAAAATTCGGAAAATAAAATTCTCGGAGAAACGACAATCCGGGTTTTCGTTAAATCGGCATTATATATTTTTAGTGAATCGAATTTTCGGTACGTTTATCGATCGGTGGTATGAATATTCGTTAAAATGGGATCGCGGCAATTTAAAATTTCAGAGGAACAAAGCTTTGGAGCAATGAAGATACAGAGCATTTTTCCTCGGTCTTTATCTTTTCCGGAATTTCGTAATTCCGACAAATGACTAGTTTGGTGTTTTGCGAATTCGGTGAAATAAGTGCGTCCCGTGCAAAACTTCGGATCACGTAATTCGAAATCGGTTCAATTTCACTGAAAAGAATATAAAGCACTTTTTTGAATCTATTTCCACTCTATGATAGACATAATTGAAATCACTGATAAATCTCTTCAACTGTTTTCGTCATTAAAAAAATTTTTACGTTTACTTTTTATTTAGTAAAAGTGTTATGACTGCCTCATTTTACTATTTCCCTAACAATGAAGAGTATAAAAATAAATAGATTTTTGTGAAAGTATCTGTAAGCGAGTGTATGTTCCCTGATTTGTTAGAAAATTTTAGTTATTTAAGTGGTTATATACCTTTTTCTCTAGAGAAATACAGGGTTTTTATTCTTTTTTTAATTATGTTACCATGGTTTTATTGAAATGCAATATATAATTTTTTTAAGTACATCTCTTATTGCGTTTTGTGAAAAATTTCAAGTAAAAATTTGGAAAATTATGGAAGTACTCCTTGCTGCAAAACTCCTTTTGAAAAAAGTGCTTTCGCGATGAGCCCGATATCTCGCTAACTACTAGATCGATGATTTTGAAATGTGGAGGGGTTGTTTGTACCAGGGACCGCCGAAACCGAAACCGGAACCGAAACCGATTCGATATAAGCGGGAACGAAACCGTAACGAAACCGATATTGAGATTTTTTACAGAACCGTAACAGAAACCGAAACCGAAAAATTTTTTTTCGGTTCCCTAGCATTTTTTTTAGTAATTATGTTTCGTTTTCAAATTGTTTTGAATTATTGGATTTTTTTCTCATTTCGTGAAAACCGATTCAACTACATAATTCTATTTCTGATACAGAAACGAAAAACGTTATTTTCTTATCTACACTGTTAAAAATTTTCTCAAATTTCATACACTTTCTATTCAAAATGTATTAAAATGTACTTGATATTTCATAAGTCAGCTATTTGAAATGTACGTTAGGTAAACATGTTTGAAAAAAGTATAATTTAGAGACACTTACTTGAGTTTGACGCACTTTCCATAATTGGTGTAGTAGAACCTTAGACCATATAGTACATGGACCGCTTTCAATATAGCGCCGGGAGTCCTAACATATGAGTTGGAGAAGTTTCGGTCGAGGGCCAATTCCAATATGGCGTCGAAACAAATATAAACAAGCAGGCGAAACGTAAATAAACTGGTAGAAGTGTATACTCGAAAATAACGTTAAAAAACCAAATTTCCTTTTTTTGAAGTGTTCAAAAGTGTTGAGGAAACATGAAAGCTTAATGTCTTTGGTTATTTTACATAAGAATTTTTGTACTAGGAACAGAAGGATGAACACTTAATCCACTATTAATATATTAATATTGAATTCCTCAATTGATTGAAGAATTTTCCCTCTTCATTTAGTTGAAATTTCAGATTGTCCTTAAAAAAATTTACATTTTATAAATCATAGAATTATAATTATCTACTACAGTAATTATATCAATGGACTCAGCAATATTATCACAGTGCATATAGGGTACAAATTATCGGAATGTCAATCTCAGTACACTATGTTTCATGTATCCATTCATATCTTTAGTCATTCTACTTATTAGGACGATCAATATGCAAAATTCAGGATTTGAAAAAAAATTTTGGCGCCCCATGTATATACGTCCCTTTCATATGGTCGGGGTGCTACGAGTTTTGCACAGCACTTGTTGGCCCATGGTAGAAACTTCTCCAACATGGCAGCCCCCTATGTTGGACTCACTTTGGCTGTATGCTGAGATAGGCGATGCTCAGTCCATGTACTATATGGTCTAAGATTAAAACGTACCTCATATTTTATAAACTAGATATTTGAATAATGAATAAAATACACATCTATTAAATGCGTATTACCTCGAGACACTCAATTCATTTATATACATTTTTCATGCATACCATTTAAAATTTGTTTTAGATTTCATGCAAGCAGTATATAAAAAAAAATTGTAGTCTCAGTTACATGCATGAAATAAATGTAAAAACAAATTTAATTCAAATATTTTCGTATAGTTCTAATACATCGACGTATTTAATTCAATTCATAATTACGAGTTAAAATGATGTCACAGGTTTAATGTAAATAAGTATTAATTTCATGTACAATTTTAAAGACACGTGATGTATGAAATTTGAGATACCCGTATATTAAAGTTATATAAGCATGTATATATATATGTATATATATGTATATGTAAATATATGTATATATATGTATATGTAAATATATATATATATATATATATATATATATATATATTGTAAACTTTTATTGTATTATTATTACAGGGTATGTGTAATGGGCGTTATACAGTTTTTCTTAAATTCAAGACAAAAATTTTCAACAGTGTCGGAACCAAAACCGAAAAAATTTTTTTCTCGAGAACCAAGTCGTAACTGAAAATGATATTAGATTCAATTAAGGAACTGAAACTGTAATTTTTTGTCTCGAAACTCAAAAAGTTATATTTTTTTTTCGAGACCGTAACTGAAACCGAAAACGTTATTTTCTTTTCTTGAGACCGAAACCGAAACCGAAAACGTTATTTTTTTTCTCGAAATCGAAACCGAAATGAAACCGTTATATATAACGGTCTCGGTCCCTGGTTTGTACTTATAATTGCTAGTTCTTGAACGAAACAATTTTTTTCAGACACATCCTTCTATGTTTGTAGGAGGAAAACTCAATTTTTTTGGAAAAAATATCACCGTAATTGTAAAAAAATTTTTGTTCGTAAAATCCTTCGTTCACGAACAAGCTATTGTATATATATCGTGCTCACCGCGATAGTATTTTTTCAACAAGAGTTCTGCGGCTAGGAGTGTATTTTCCCAAATTTTCCGAATTTTCACTAGAAATTTTATACAAAAACACAATAAGATCTGTACTTTGTAAAACTCTCTATTGCATTTAAATAAAACTTGGTAACATAATCAAAAAAAAAAAAAAAAAAAATAAATAAATAAATAAAACCATGTATTTCTCTAGAGAAAAAGGTATATAACCCCTTAAAAAAAACTGATCAGCCAGAGTTTTCAGAAATTTTTCATGCCTTCTACGTGACGATAACATTGAAACTTGGAAATTTTTTTTACGAGTAATCGTATCTCAAATGTAATTTTTTCCGCTCAGATTTTCATCGTTAAAAAATTCCGCTAAATCTCTACCTTAAACTATGCCACTTTGTGGAATAATAAGATCTTCCACAATCTAACATTTTGTCACTCTCTCGCTGCAATTTAATTGGAGCAGCATTTGGAATTTCCAACATGACGTGCGGATGTTGAATTAAATTGAATTGAAGACAATTTGAGGTTAATAGTGACAAAGTTTTCGTTGTGAGTCAAGAATATTGATAACATACGTAGCAAAATTTGGAAAACCGAGCAAGTGGGTAGATTACATCAGGATATTTTGTAATTTTAATTAATTTAATAAATCTCATTTCAATGCGAGTTTTTCATTTTGTTTATTGACCTAAACAATTTACCGTTTAATTGGAAAAATATTGTGGTTCAAGAAACTTACTCATGAAGTTCGAAAAATAAGTTTGTGATTTAGATTTCGGAAAAATGGAATTTTAACTCACGTTAAAATTAATGATAAATAATTTTAAACAATTATTCAATGATAACTATTTATTTTATTTGATATGTTATAATTTTATAAAAAAACAAACATCATCGAAATCTTTACATGACTTAATTATTTTTAAATTCTATACACAAATTTTGGAACGATGAGAATTTCAAAAATTGGTAGAGCATTCTAAAAAAATTGCCTGTGAACCTCAAAATTGAATTGAGGTAAATCTTTCGCTCTATTTTTTTTCTAACTTAATGATTTTTTAAAAATTTTAAAAAATTAAAATTATTTTCATAGCAGTTTTAATGAAATCGGGTCATCGTTTCTTAAATTTTCTTTTCGAATCTCTCGATTGTCACCTACAAGAGTCTATTTGTTTTGAATTTTTGAGCAAACTGTCAGTTCTTTGCACATTTCCAAAATTGCCCGTTACTTTAGGATGTTCTTGAATTACTCTTGAGTGTTATTGCTCTTTAAATCGAATCAATAACGTCAAGGGTCTTGAGTTTCCTATCGAATTGTTCAAATGGATCCCTTGAGTGCTTCACGAAATAATTCGAAAACTTGGGAGTTTCCGCTCCAAAAATTATCCTTCGATGTGAAATCCATTCTTATATGGAACTTCTACGAGCAGAAAACTTAAGTTATTTTTTTTTCTTGTTGGGATCGTTTTGGTGAGACGCTCGAATCACCATTTTTCGATTTCAAACATTTATAGTTATAAAGAAACAAATCAAACATCATACTTTTTTGAATTAAAAAGGAAAGGTATAGAGTTATTTATTCACGGATCTCAGAAAATTTTTCATGAACTCTAAATTTCCAATGTAACTCGGTTTTTTCGAAACATTCACATTGCTTTGATCGGTCGTTGTAAATTTATCATATCATTTTTATCTGGATTTGACGGTAGTTTTTAACGCTCCACCAAATTTCCGTCGTTTAAAAAATCACTGCCATTTCAAGATAAAACTGCGATCGTTGAAATTATCCGCTTTGAATACAAACGACAAACACTTTCACGGCACATTTTTCGATGCAAACGCGTTTCGAAAAAACCTTTAATCCATGGAAAATACCGTATATTCCACGGGATTAAACCAGTTTCATTCATCACAGATGCGTAGGAAGGCACGTCAACAAACCGTGAAAAACAGCTGGAAAACACTATAAAAACGTTGAGGTTTCAGAAAATACGAAAATACACCGTACATGAAAATCCTGATTCATTAAAATATGAGGATCTGAGTTGTATATTCAATGGAGTTAATCTTTTTTGCGATTTGTTCAATTTAAAACGTATACTTTTGCTATTGGATTAAGGTGGGATTTACAAATTTCGAATTTCACGCAATCTACTCTCGTTTTTGATATGTAGGAGAAAAAATTCTAGATTTAAAAAATGATAATATAATACACCGGGTGGCAGTATATGATTTTTTAGAGGGGGAGAGGATTCTTTATCACCAGCACAGAAAAAACTATTTACCACAATAATAGTTATTTGTGTGCCGAGCGTCAAACCGATCGTTTCTGCGCCGAGGCGAGCCGAAGGCTCGCCGAGGTGCTTAACCTCATACGAGGCCGGAACGATCGGTTTGACCGAGGTGCACATACTATTTTCTTCAACACGGTGCGAAAACAGCATTCAAAGTATTTGAAATTTTT
>JAPYZL010161367.1:0-16772 GCA_030522825.1 Platygaster orseoliae
GTGAATGCTAAAATAATCAGCGTGTCCATTGAGCAATAAAAAAGTACTTGCATGGGTGCTTAATGGCTATGAATTAGATAATGGCAAAGATTGAACCTCGATATTCACACAACGAGATGTGATTCATTCTACAACCAATTTATTGAATATGAAATAGAGAATAATATAAAAAAATACGAAATAAAGAGCAAGTACTAGAAAAAGCGGAATGCTCAACCGGATCTACATTTCTTACATGTTGCACTGGTTGGTAATATGGAACCAACGAGAAAATTGTTCAGAAAGAAAACATTCCTTTAATAACGATTATATTCATGTATGTGTAACTGATTTAAACATTTTTTATGATTCATAAGCAGGGAAAGAATATTAATTCATGGAATAAGATTTATTTTCATATGAAATTATTTGGTCGTAATTTTTGATAAATGAAAAAGTTTTTTTGGTTTTTCACCAACCGTTTTTAATAAATGTTCAATAAAAACATTATTTTCGCTATTTTTGTCTAAAATGTTTTTTTTTCAAAATTACAAAAATATTAAATTTTTTAAATTATTTGACACTTTTTCACTTTTATTTATAACAACAAAGTATCTGGTCGTCTGTAATTTAATTTACATTTCCGTAGTTTCTCATAAATAATTTGTTCTGCCCTGGTCATAACAATTATACTATCTTAATTTAAAAGAACGTATTGTTTTTTGCAGAAACTAGTTTCGCCAATAAGATGAACTCGTAGGATGTTCGTTGTACGAATGAAGGAGTTTTGCAGTAATGCCACCTACATTTTTTGCTATTATGTATTTATCCAGAATAAAATTGTGAACAATCTACAGCAATGGAAGAACATTTGTAACTCGAAAATAAATAGAATGATCATGATTATGCGTGATTATGACAATTATTATTATGATTCTTGCTTTTTTGTAGTTTTCCGAAAATAGAGAAAAGTCAGATAAAAGTCAGACTAAAGTCTGACCTTGCGTTTGCTAGGGAATGAGGTAAAAAAATTTTATTTTCCTTTTTCCACCCTAAAAATCATAATTTTAACCACATTTGTATCAAAATTTAGAAGGTCAGAATCATTGTTTAAGTTATATTTCTGTTTGTATTTCAAAATTTGTTAACTTGAAAGACCTATATTCAAAAATTTTTAGTTCTCTAAATTTTAGATCATTTTTACTTTTTCTTATAATCTGTTATTACTAGTTCCATTATCTATTGAAACTTCCCCCCTTTTTTTTGTATTACAAAATGTACTATATCTCGAAATTTAACCGTGATTTCAATTCCTGAAATCGATACCCCTGATTTCTTAATGAGGCAAAAAAATGTTGATAAAAAAGTATAAAGGGAAGGGCGTGCCCGGTAATTATGCCAAAAAGGCCGAATGATAATGCAACGTTCGCGAAACGAATCGCAATAAAACACTCGGGGGAAAAGAAAGTTCGAGAGAACGTGTGTTACAAAATATCCGAAATATTCGTTGCATAAGCCAAGGTCGCGGAGGCTACGACAATGGAATTTTCAATGCGAAATCCCATTGAAATGCGCGGAACATCGCAGCCCTCGATTCTAATGGAAATGGTCAAAGAACTCATCAATCATCGTGCATAAAGAAAGTGTGACGAAATGGTTTCACTTTTCTTTTTATTTTCAGTTTCTTATGTACATATATACATCGTTTTTTGTATGAAAATACGAATTTCGGTGTTTTTTTACAGTAAGGGTTGAACCATTTTGGAATTGTGGTAGTTGAATTTTAGAATGACCTTGAAAAGTTGTGTTTCGAATATTTTAATATACAATTTTGGTGATTTTAACGAATAATAAGAATCAGTAAAAATCGAGTTTTCAAAAATTCAAGAAAATTTTTAGACATTTTTTTTGAGTCTTAGACTTTTCAATCTAAAAAAGTTTCCATGATTTTTCCAATATGATTATTTTTAATAATACTGATCAATTCTTCCCAAAATTCGATAATATTTTCGGAAAATTTGAATTCAAAATTTTTTGCAATCGTTTTTTTTTATGAAAATACGTGTTATGGTATTTTTTTAACGATAAGGATTACTCAAACTGTTAATAACAAATGATGATTTTCAATTTTGTAATCATGGAAATTCAGTTTTTGAATTGAGCTCGAAAAGTTGTATTTTGAATATTCAAATAAACATTTTTAATGATTTCATCAAATTCAAGAATTATTTTTTTTCCGACTATTAAAATAATAAAGATCAGTAAAAATCAAGTTTTTAAAATTGCATAATAATTTTTTAAAATATTTTTCTTGTCTCTGACTGTTGCACTTCTATGATTTTTCAAAAATAATTTTTTTCATCAATCCCTGATCAATCCTTCCCAAAATTCAATAATATTTTCATTTCAACTTCAATATTTAAAAAAAAAGTCTAAAAACTAGTATAAAATCCAAGAATCATTGCAATCACTTCATAGTCTATTTCGTTTTCCTTTTTTATAAACAAATTTCATCTAAAAAGGGTAACCATTAGCTGCATAAACAATCGGAGCTGACAAAGCTGTTAAATTAGGATTCAAAATTTTTTGCAATCGAATATTTGCAGCTGGGGGATAAGGAAAAGATTTCAAAACTGGTTCAGCTGGTGAAACAATTGGTGCAGGTTTCAAAATTGGCGCAGCTGGTGCAACAATTGGTGCAGCTGGTGCAACAATTGGCGCAGTTCTCAAAATTGGTCCAGCTGGGGCTGCGAGGATTTCGGCAGGAAATTGTTTTTTGACGTCAGCGTTGAATCCTGGGAAAAACAAATTATTATTGTTAACAAAAACGTCGAATAATTTTTATTTTTTTCTTTGTTTTATTTGTTAAAAGTGAGGTAAAAAATATATAAAAAGATCTGATACTTCAGTTGGTCTTTTTTTCTTTCATGAACAACTGTAAAAAAAAATTCTTGTCAAGTTTTATTTTATTTTTCGAAATTTGTACGAATTTTTTATTTTTAGCTACTAAATTAGTTTTTTATTCGTTTTAGAATATATTAAAAAGTTATTTACGAATCGGTAAAGTTAATTTATGGAATAGAATAAGTAAAACTTTATTTTCAAATTGTTGAATTACTGATGATTCAATATCAGTTAATGATTAATAAAAAAAGATTGACAAAAAAGTAAAGTAAGTTATATGATTATCATAATATTATTTTATTTTTAGACCACTTGTTTTATTCATCAGGTAAATGATCTTGAAATTATAATTTTTTAGTTGGTTTCGTTTTTTTTTTTTTTTTTTTTTTTTTTTTTTTTTTTTTTTTTTTTTTTTTTTTTTTTTTTTTTTTTTTTTTTTTTTTTTTTTTTTTTTTTTTTAGTTTTTCATTAGTTCAAAATTTTGTTGGAAAATAAAGAGTGAATTTGCACAGTGAATTTTTGCAATAGGGTAAAAATCCATTTCTTAATTGTTGAATTACTGATGATTCAGCATCAGTTACTGATTGATTTTCTTTTGTGTTTCAAAATGTTTCATGTAATGCAGTATAGTGCATTAATAATTATTTAAAATAATTGTGTACAATATGTTTGGATAAATTAAGAAATTACTTACCGTTGATTGGATCACTTGTATAGTCTACTATTCTTCTGGAACCGTCAGGTTCAATCAAAGAATAGGAACCTGATAGTGAAAAAAAATCATAAATAAAATAGAGTTTTATAAATAATTTTCTGGGAAATCGCTTTTTGACAACATTTAAATGAATTTTGGTCATTTACATGAAAAAATATTTGACAGTAAAAAATAGAATAATAGAATTGAAAATATATTTTCTGGAATTCTACAGGCGAAAATCATTAAAAAAAATTTTTTGTTATAATTTCAAGAATTTTGGTCATGAATAAGTTCTTAAAACTATTTGAAAAAATTTTGAACTGTATAGTGTAATAAAATAATTAACGTATATAGATGAATATTCAGTAATTTTTAAGCCATGAATTATTAAAGAATATTGTAGTTGCTACCATCCCTAATATTTTGGAAATTTCAAATTGAAATGAAGAAATAGTCAATAAATGTAACCTTTACAGTCACGATGTAAAACTTAAATTGAAAAATCGTAGATGAATCTTCGATATTAGAAAAAAAAATTCATTGATAAAAAAAAGAACCTGACACTTAAAAACAAAATAATAGAATTAAAAATTCCTTTTCTAGAATTTTACAGGCGAAAATCAAGCCATTGAAAATTTATTTATTTGGCAATACTTTAAAGAATTTTGAATATTTAAAAGTTTTTCTAACTATATTCAAAAATTTTTAATTATAATGTTATCAAACAATCAATATAAATGAATAAATAATCAGTGATTGTTAAATACTTCAGAAAAATTATAATTGCTACCGTCTATAATATTTTAGAAATTTTCAATTTGAACAAAGAAATTGTCAATAATTTTAACTTCTACAGTCTTGATGTAAAATTTAAAATAAAGAATCGTAGATAAATTTTTATTCCAGATAAATTTAAAAAAATGCATAAAATTTTACCTGATTTCTGAAAATAATATGAAAAATATAATTCTCTGAATCAATCAACATTTTTCTTAAATTAATTCAAATATATTCTTCTTTCTCTAAAAAAAAATTTGAAATTTTTCGCTTGCCTTGAACTAAATCCCCGTTTCGAGTTTCATACTGTGCTTTGAAATCTCCTGTAATCGAATCTTGAACATCGTAAGCAAAAGTGTATTGAGGAGCAGGATCTATATCTTCAGCAACAACTGGAAAATTTGCTGGAGCATATGCTGCATTTGCTGTGGCCATGAAGATAGAAATAATAATGTACTGTAAAATAAAAATGATAACAATTATTAATAAGAGCTCCAACTTTAAGAATTTCTATCCATTATTGTTTATTTGTCAATTTAACATTGGGAAAGGTAAATTCAATTGAATATTTATTTTTCAAAATCATTCAATGCCAAACTGAATAACCTTTTATTGTTGAATATTGTACAAGTTTTCTAAATTATTGTTATTTTTTCTTTTCGTTCAATTAACTATTATTGCAAATAAAAAAAAATTCCAGAGAACAATTTTACAGTGAATAAAAAAAAAAAATGAATAAATGTGCTGAAATGTTGAATATCAAATAAAATTTCATCGATGAAATAATTCTACGAAAAAAGTGTATCCATCAAAACTAAGAAAACACAAAAAATTCTTGTATAGCGTCTTTTTGAAAAATGCACTTACCTCGAGAGCCATTTTTTCAGAGTGCACTTGTTGCTCTTGTTCACTGGGAAAAGTCGAACTTTTGCAAATCGAATGTTTGTGAGGATCTTATATTTGTTGCCCCTCCCGTGCCATAGATATTGCGCGTATCATCGCACAACCGCTGAATTCGTTAGGCAACGCGCGAGCATTCGCATACAAAATCGAGAAATGCAAAAGAAATGCGCATCCTTCGAAAAACGAGCCTCAAAAAATAAATCCGTGCAGGTAAATTCAAGTATCGTGTTTTGCAATAAATTCAAATCATTTCTTAAATGGAGGAAAAATATTTGCATAATCAATAATTAGGATTTACTTTGTTTTGAATGTAAATTTTCATTCGTGTTCTTCAAAATTTTTTTGTAAAATTTGGATGACAAATTTTGACGTTGGAAAAGATAAATCGTATTGAAAATTTTTATCTCAAAGTCATGCAATGTCAAAGTAAAAAAATTTGTATTGTTAAGTGTTATACAAGCTTTCTTAATTATTGTAATACAAATTTTTTTTGATAAAATAAACTCTTAAACAGAAAAACTGAAAAAATTCTGTAATCGTAATTTTCACCCAGAAAAAAAGTTTGCGAAACAATTATAAATTAAGAAAAATGTATGTATGATGTATTGCAAAAAGTATTTTTTATTGCACTTATTTCAAACAATATTTACTCATTTTCATCTTTGATTATATTTTCACCATAAAAAATTATTTATATTCATCCATCGATACTGCAAAAATTATTTCTAAATGAAGAAAAAGTATTTTTACAGTAATAATCGAGATTTATTTTGTTTATAATTTTAGGAATTTTAGCAATATTTTAATTTATTCTCGAAATAACATTAATTTATGAAAGAACAATCGGAAACATTATTGAGGAAATGTAAGTATTTGTGTTGTTGACGAGGATAAAATGAAGTGTGTAGACTCAAAAACGCCAGGTTTTTATTGTGGGCAACGCGTGCATGTATGAAGATTTTTCAAGCCTTGTATCTGCATCGTATAAATCTCGCGGCATTCACGGCCACGGCATAACTCACGACAATCAGATCCATACATCCTCAACCCATTCCAGAAAGACACACATTGCGTTTGCTCCGCGCCATGTCAATGCGCGCTGAAAAATACCCATGCTCGACTGCAATGATATCGCTCTGGATTTTTCCCCCGCATTGCAATTGATATGAATAATTATTCAAATTTTTATGTTTACATTACAATATTTATTCGAATTTAGCAATAAGGTTTTGATTTTTATACATAAATTTATCATAATATCTGAAAAACATCGAACTTTAAAACATGTGAAACTAGAAACGTGTAAAATAGAAATTCAATAAAATATTAGAAAAAGAGAAAAATTGAAGGAATTGAAAAAAAAATACCTAAAATACTGTTTTTTGAAAAATATTTTGAATCTCTGAAACCTGAAATTTTTTTCTTGGATTATAAGTAATATGAATAATTTTAGAATTGTTATGTTTGAATTTTAATATTTACGTAAATATACCATAATAATATTGATTTTCATAAATTATTTGACTATAACATCTGAAGAACATCTAATTCTAAGGCATTAGATACTAGAAACGTGTACATATGAAAATTCATGAAAATACTAGAAAAAGAGAAAATTTGAAAAAAAACCTCAATCACTAGAAATCTGTAAAAAATACTGTTTTCTGAAAAATACTTCGAATTTTTGAAACATGGGATTTTTCCCTTGGATTACAAATGATATGAATAATTATTGAAATTTTTATGTTTGCCTTGAAATATTTATTCAAATTTAGAATAGTAATACCGATTTTCAGAAATCAATTTATTATAACATCTGAAAAACATTGAATTCTGAAGCATTAAGTACTAGAAACATGTTAATATAGTAATTCATTAAATTACTAGAAAAAATGAAAAATTGAAGGAATTAAAAATAAATTTATCAGTGGTAGTTTTTGAAACATGCTTGGAATCTTTGAAATTTTTAATTCTATTGAGCGATATTTTGGAACATTTTAGAACAATCAATTCAAATACTTGAAATCTGTACCAAAATCTTGAATAATCATCTAAACTTTCATTTTTACTATTTGAAGATGATGAAAATTGACTTCAATCATCGTTTGAATTTATTGATTTTTTATCACTTCTGGAATTCTGATAAATTTTGGGTTTATTTATATTTTAGGTAGAAATCAAAATGATGAACTTTGTTTTGGTGTTTTAAGATAACTTTATCGTTGAAATAAATGCATTTTTTTTATTTGGTAATCATTATAGATAATTTTCTCATACATATTTTAGACATTTCAGGAATAGAAAAAAAAATGAAAAAATAGAGCTTTGAATTGTTTGCAAGTATTCTAATTTTTGTTTAGAAAAAAATTGAAACCTGAAATTTGTTTTGAGTTACTTTCAGATATTCCAGTATTAATTTTAAATTTATACTACTGGAGGGAATAATCAACAAATTTTCGAAATTTCTTGCAATAAAAATTAAAATTTTGAAGACTAGAAATAAAAAAAAAATAGTATTATGAGATTTTTTCTCCAATTCATACAATTTTTTTTTTTCTGGTATTTTTATAATAAGTGTCATATGTATACATTTTTCAAACTTGATGCTTCTAAGTTCGATGTTTTTCATATTTCAATAATTTCCGTTTATATTTATTTTTCTCAATCATTCCTTGGATCAAATGGTGATTAAAATTTTTTAATAAACATTTATAAAGAAATAAAAAATTATAATTTATTCAATTTTTCAACACTTATATAAACATATTCGTCATATTCTTTATCGCTCAAAAAAAGCTTTTTTATTGTTTGTCAGTCATTATAGATAATTTTCTCATATTTTTGACATTTCAGAAATTTTCGAAAAAGTAAGAAAATAAAGCTTCAAGTTAATTGCAAGTGCTTTCATTTTTAATTAGAAAAATATTGAAACCTGAAATTAGTTTTCAGTAACTTTTGGGTATTTCAGTATTCATTTAAGATTCATATTCCTCAAAAGGAATAATGTACAAATTTTCAGGATTTCGTGCTATAAAAAATTGAAGTTTCAAAAATTCAAAATATTTTTAAAAAGAAGTATTTCTAGTGTTTTTTCTTAATTCATACAATTTAGACTTTTTTTGGTATTTTTATAAAGTGTTATATACATAGGTTTTTCAAACTTGATGCTTCTGAATTCGAAGTTTTTCATATTTCAATAATTTAACTTTTTTTTCAGAGTTGAAGTACAATGAAAAATTCTGAATTTTACAATTTTTCATACTCTCTCTATTTTAGAAGGAACATTTTTAATAATTTTTCAGTTTTGATCAGTTTTCCAATGTATCATTGTTATTTTTGTCTAAAATTTCATTTTTCTATAACTCATCACATTAATTTTATTTATTCTTCAAAATTAAATACTTTTCTTCATTTGTAAAATTATTTCTTACTTCCCTTAACTTTTATTAAAAAATTTTACACTTTTTTTCTATCCCAATTCCTAATCTATTCCTCCAAACTTCTTTCCTTTTCTCCTCTGAATCACCTCAGTCTTCCCTTCCCAAATCAAACAACAGTCGCAATTTTTGGAAAGCGACTTCTGCGACCTGATTCTAAATTATGTTTCGTGCAATCGGTCCCGGATTCGGGAATCCACAGAAGAGTGCGCAATTAGTAACGCTCGGTGAGAGGCACCATTTAGAAATGGCGATACCTTCGCGCATATCAATGCAGTAGTTCTTTTCTTTTACGTCAGACACTTCTTCAATCGTGTTGTCACGACCTTATGACCATTCCATTTCGACATTGACTCTTCACTTTTTCTTTGTCTCCCTGAACTTGTTGAATAACTCGACAATTTCTCCGTTTCCTTGTTTTTAAAGCAACAAATTTAGTTATAAATCATGTTTTATAAAATGGTTAATTAAGAAAAAAAGTTTTTGACTTGTAGCGCGACGTAGCGCTACGCTCAAGATTCAAAGTAGGTTACTAAAAACTCCACATATTGTATGACAAAAAACTTTATTATGGCACTCAGAAAATCTGCAACATTTTAGACACCTTACAGTACACTTAACCTCAAAAACTACACTCGCAAACAATACTTTTGACACCACTGCCACCCCTCTATAATCCGGTCAAACGAGTCTTCGAATCCTTCGAAAACGGTTTAAATGGACTATGGAGTGCGTAAAAGTTGTAATTTTCCGCGAAAAGTGACAGTAATCATTTTCCGATCAAGCGAGCACTCGATTTTGTCGTCCTAGGTACAAAAGAAACGGAGTCCAAAAGCGCAGTCGTCGGGGGGTGAGGATGAGGACTGCCGCAGGAGTGGGGATTTAGTGGATGTAGGTATTGTAAGCCGGTTGCGCGGAGTACGCGATTTTCGCGTGGGCGAATGCTGGCGCCGCGAAAGCTGGAGCGGCAGCGTAGGCAGATGGCGCTGCGATCGCGGGCGCGACGTAGCCAGATGGCGCTGCGTAGGCAGCTGGCGCCGCGTGGTAGGCGATTTTAGCGACGGCAGGAAGCGGTGCTTGAGCGACGTACGGGTAATGGGCGGCGATTTTCGCGACCGGGGCTATTGGGGCAACTGGAGCGTAGGACACTGGGGCGGCGGCGATGGCTTTCACGGCGACCGCGGCGGGTTGTTTGTCAACGATGGCTTGGAATCCTGGAAAAAAAAAAGAATTACGTTGAGAGATATTGCAGAACGAACTATGGTTTTCATATTGGGGATACCGAGGAAGAGTAGAGCATGTAACGATATTATTAAACCTAGTGGATTTGGAATGGATAGTTTTTTGTTTAAGTGAGAGATAAAGGCGAGATTATTGGAGCATAGATGAATGATTTCAAGAGATACGAGTTGAAATGTAATAATTGAGGAGGAAATAGTTGTAAGAATATTATGATGGAATTGATTGAAATGGGATTCGAGGATGTTATAGACATTTTTCGGGCAAATTAAAAGTTCAGTAGCGGTATTAGGCATGTAGAATTCAATGACTTTATATTGTTATTTTATTAATATTATTGTTAAATTATTATTGAATTAATAAAAAAAAAGACTTTCGATTCGTTTTTTTTTTTTTCAAAAACTGTTACTCTTGAGTATTATTGACATAGAATTTCGTTCTTTTAAAGGAATTTCGAATCTCAAATGATAAACAAAGAAGAACAAATGCTATTTATTTCTGAAGAGAGCTCAAATTTTAAGAGGAAATTTCAAAATCTATTAACTGGAAGAAAATAAATTTCATTTTGGGATTTAAGTTGTATATTGCAAGAATTTGGATCAATTTTCAAAGTTTGGTAACGGCATTGAGCATGTAGAAAAGAAATAATTTCAGATTCTCTTTGGAATATTTTTATGAAATAGTTATATTCAATTGTAGAGTTTTTGATATTTGCCGCGACGCTGCGCTACGTAGCGCGACGTGGCGCGACAATTTTTTATCTATAGGTTGTTTAGACTTTGAGTTTGGAAAAAAACCTAATAAAAATATTAGTAGAACGAATGCGGATTAAATATTGAAAATATTATATTATTATGAAAAAATAAAATTGTAGTTAAAAGAAAAAAATAGCCATTTGAATTATTAATGTTGTATCATTTTTTTGAAATAATAAAATATTCGAACAGAGTGACAAACTTTAGTTACCAAAATCTCGAATTCGGATTAATTGTGGTTAAGTTAAATGATTATTATTTTCTTCCAGTTACTTAAATTTATGAAAAATGTCGATTATTGATAACTTTCAGTACATACCATTGACAGGATCAGCTGTGTAGGTCACGATTCTGCGGGTTCCTTAAAATTTAAAATACACATTAAAAGCAAGAATTATTAAAAAAATAAAATTTTTTTTTCGTCATTATTTCACATTGTTATTTAAACCAGTTTTTACATGTTGAACAGAATTTTACTTTAAAATAAGATTTTATAATTTTATTTAGAATTGCAAGGCATTTTTAAAATTAGAATTAAAAGTTTGAAAATCAATGTTAGGAATGTTTTTTTCAGTAATTTAAGTTTTTGATTTGCCATAGGTTGAAAAATTGAAAATTATTGAAATATTGTACCATCAGATTCCAAAAGAGAGTAGCTTCCCTGAACGAGATCACCATCTCGAGTTTCAGAGTGAGTTTTGTCATCTCCTGTCAGAGAATCTTTTACATCGTAACTGTAAGAGTACTGCAAAAAAAATTTAATATCACTATTCAATAGTCTTAAATACAATAAAATTATATAACAATGCATTTTTTTGTATTTTCCTATTTTTGGAATATTTTAATTTATAAGATTTGATCATCCAGAAATTTTATTGTTTTTATACTTTTGTATGTGGATGATTTCTCGTGTCTTAGAGGAAAAAAAAATACTAGAATTTCATGAAAAAAATTATTTTTCTATTAAAATTCATTTCTTCTGAAAGATATTTGAATCTGGAAAATAATAAATAAATTCGTGTAATCTATATTTTTACGATTCCAAAGCTTACATTCAAAAATTTTTGTAATTATTGTAAAATTCCATCTCAGAAAGTACAAATGTTAAAAATTTCATGTAATAATAATTTATACTTGTACAAAACATCCTCAATTTTCTGAATTTCCCGTTCTTTGAATCAAAATACCCAAACTCTGTTCACAAACTTCATCGCGTTTATTAGAATTTTCATCTAATGAAAATTTTTAATTCCACTTCAGTTTCAACTCCATTTTATAAAACACACATTTCATTATTTTTTCACCATTTCAATCATTTGAATAAAATCTGATTTCTTCACGTGGGATCCGAATTTAAAATTACTCCACGAACTCTTCGTACATGTAAATCATTTTCCCCAATAAATTATTGTTCCTTTTGATAAAATAACTACGTGAATCTGTTTTACAATAATTCTCTCTTACTTGAGGATGAGGATCATAATCAGCATCGATGGTTTTCGCTACCACTGCTGGCGCCGACGCGTAAGCCAAAGGAGCCGAGTGTAAAGCTGGCAAAACTCCTGCATTCGCCACAGCCACAAACGCAGCCAAGACAACAAACTGAAAATCCACAAAAAAACAATAAAAACCTTTCCCAGTACACTCCACATTTTCCAAACAATTTTCCAGATCTAATTATCAAAAAACATTCAAATGTTCCTTTTCAGCAATAAAAATCACGTACGAAAATTTGAGTTATAGCACAAAATTGATTTCAAAAGAGTTTGAAGTTAGTAATTGTAAAACGAAGGTTTTTCCAACACACCTTGAAAGCCATTGTTGGGAAGGTTCGGTTGAATCAACTACTCTTAGTGATGACTTTGGTTGGCCATGTCTCACCTTATATACCATTGACCACAACCTCCCCCACCACGTGAGCTGGACTTTCAAAGTTCGGAGGCAGAAATTGCACCTGAACTTGAAAGGGTGTTCTTCCTATTTTGCGGCTCCGCAACGGCGAAACCGGCACATTCATTTCTCCGCCCGGCCAGTGCAACTTGAACGTGCCGAGCCAACATTGAAATCGATTCCATGGTTTCGTCGTATCAAAAAGTCAGATTTAATGCGAAAAATATTTAAAAAACTATGATATCCTTCAGTTGAGGTTCATATTGTTGTAAATAATACTGATAATAACATTTTACAAAAAAAAATTATTTGATTGTATAGTTTGAAAAGTAGATAATGATGTAAATGTCGATTTTCAGTAAATTATATTTACTGGAACTCATTTTAAATAAACGTCAAAAAATTTCAAACATTGAAATCGATTTCATGCCATTGTGGTGTCAAAAAGTTTCATTAGACACAAAAACTTTTAAAAATACTTCAGAAAGTTTCGAAAGTACTGGTTCCAAGGTCACTGAAAAATAGCACGAAATTTTCGACATTAGAAAGTTCAACACCTTAGTACCTCAAAAAAAACTTTCTTTCTTTACTCCAAAAACACTCCAAATTCCGCGAAATAAAAAACAAGCCCATTAAAATTAAAAAGTATTAATTTTTACATAGAGTACATCTGCTCAATAAAAAATAAAGAATTCTATTTCACAGTAAATCGCGAAAATCCAACGAAAAATTGCCCAAAAGATTATCGATCTTCGAATTCGGCCTTGACTCGAAAAAAAAAAACTTACGCCAGTAAAAGTGCTACTTTACCTGGTCTCCATATTCTAATTACTCTCGCATAACTTTTGCCTTTACGATCCTTTTGAAAAAAACTCGACTTTGAACTTGAACAATAACAATTCATAAAGCACATGACCGTTTTGGGAAAAAAGAGATCGTATTTTATGAATTGAGCCATGACTTTTGAAAGTCAATTACATAAAACAATATTCGGCGTTGGAAAATAACCGGCATTACCTTCAATTGGAGCATAAGTATTTTACGTCCCAATTTCAACACTTTAAAAACGTGAATATGTGAAGCTCGTTCGTAATTGGCCGAAATTTTCGCGCAAAAAAAAGAGTGAGTTCGGAGAATCGACAATTATGATTTTCAAGGTGTTTCGGGGTAATTTTTTCATTGTTACAATCGTTGAAAATGGCGTTAAAAATGTTACCATTTTTTTAAAGAAAATTTGACACCTCTTTTTTTAATCTTTTTCCCATTATATGAATTATTACGAAATTAAATTTTTTATAATGAATGTTATTAGCAAACACAATTGTGAATAAATATAAAATTTTTTGGTGTATCAGAAATTACAGCTTTTTCATTGAAATTAGTTTTTTAAAATTTTTGATATAACTCATTGAAACTACTGTAAACTCTCTTTTTTTATTTTGTTTTATAAATATTTGTCATTGAGCATAATTGCTTTACGATTTTTGAAAAATTTATTGGTTAACTGAGATGTATACAAAAAAAAAGATATTCATTGAAAAACACGTTATTCACATCTAAATAGTAAATGAAGAAGGATTTCAATTTAATAATTTCACTTTAATAATTTTAATTCAATAATTTATCAGTAATGAAAAAAGAATTATGATGATCTTACGACTGAAAATGATAAAACCCAGAGCTAAAAATAGAAACCTAAACTTTTAAAAAGTTCGATTTCTATATTTAATGAAAAAAAAAAAAATGCAATCAGAAGAACTACAATTTTGTTAATTACAAATTACAGTATTTTCAAATTCTATAAATTAATGATTAAAGCTACTTACAATTTTATGAATTTTTATCTTGGTAAATGATTATCTGTAATGAATTATCATTTATTTACCAGTTTTGGTGAATTGATCGTTTGAGATTTTAGTGTAAAACGGGAAAATGAAAAAAGACATGATTGAAGTCAGAAAAATAACTAGAGAATTTTTTTATGAAATTATGATCTCTAAAGAAGAATTGAATATGCTAGAATCGAAAGCTTGAAAGTAAAAGGGAACAACTTCAAAATCCTCTATTTCTGTAATATTAAAAAACATATTGTAATTAGAATTTGATTCACTCATCAGAAACAACTTTTTTGTTTAATCTTCGTCTTTTCAAATTTAATACATAATGAATTGTTATTAGTTGCAACTATCTAATTTTTATCTCGTTCAATAATTATTTTCAGGAGTGGATAATTATTTAAATTGTTCAATAAAACTTTTTGTTCGACTAAGATTTTGCTATAAAAAATTCAGAAATAATTTTGACAGAAAAAAGTAATTAAAGCCAGAATAATAATTGAAAAGAAATAATTTTTATATACCTTACAATGATTTCTAAAGAGAAATAAAACATTCAGGAGTCAATAATTAAAAAAAAAAAAACAAACAAATTCAATATCGCGATTTCTGTAATGTTTAGAATAATATTGTGACAAAACTTTCATTGGATTATTGGGAAAAACAACTTTTTCCATTTATAATTTTAGTCTTTTCAAACTTTACGCATTGTTAATGCAAACTACTTGCAATTTTTCTCATTTTCATCTTATCTATCATAAGTCATTATTTATTTACGTTTTTTTTTTGAATTTATCTGAGATTCTGCTATAGCAAATAATCGAATCTTTCACTGAAACAGACATAATAAAAGTGAGAATCATAATGTCATAAATAAATAAATAAATATTGATGATAATTATTATAACATAATAACATAATATATTATATATGATATAATGTAATATAATAAATAATAACATAAATATCATAATTATAATTTATTAGAAAAAAGCACAAAGTTACAAAAAAAACAGGATTAAAAAAAATCACACAGTCGAAAAAAAAATCAAAAATCATGAAGTTTCACAAACTTCTAAGGTCACAAAATCAAAAATCACGAAAAGACACAAAATTACGAAAAATCATAAGATCACAAAAAGTCATAAAAAACTGAAAGTCATACAAATTCACAAAAATTAAAGTCACGAAATCAAAAATCACATACAGTCACAAAATTGAATAGTTATGAAACTATACGAAATCTCACTCAATTACAGAAAGTTATTATCTTCCTTACTATTTTTAGTTTTGTTGTTTAATTATTTTTCTAACCTATACATTTAAGATTCTAAAAAAAATATCACATCATAAGAACGAAAAATGAATTTCATTATTATGTAACAGAAATCTTAAAACTCGATTAAATTTTATTTATTAGTAACATTCATTAAAAAATGAATTTCAAAACTGATTCGAAATCTATGCTCATTCTCTTCCACTCTTTAGGAATGCGTACACACTAACTTCCTTCGCTGCGAGCCTCGAAATCCGAAATCAGCTGTGTTTAGTTCGCCATCTTGTCGCTAGAGGCTTCGCGCCACAGCGCTTCTCGCACGTAAACAGTAGTTCACTGTACGAAAGGAATTGAGTCCAACCCTCCCCAATTGTGTTATTGATCAAGGAAAGTGGTTGTGTGAATATTGT
Source organism: Platygaster orseoliae (assembly GCA_030522825.1). Lineage (NCBI taxonomy): Eukaryota > Metazoa > Arthropoda > Insecta > Hymenoptera > Platygastridae > Platygaster > Platygaster orseoliae. Next base: position 16,103 of record JAPYZL010161367.1, read on the forward strand.
ATGACTGTGTAATGTTATGTTTAATTACTACCAGTGATTTGAATAAATTGTACTCGTGTATTCTTCGATTTCCACTCTGCACTTGTGACATTTGAAGCATACAGAACTCCGCAGTTTCTGCGTATAATCTTGATTTATGAGTGATTCTTAAACAATTTTCGTGTCCAGTCATCAAACATATGCACATATGTTGATTAGTTAGAGTTTGATGACTTGATTTTCAATACATAACTGCAAAATTCTAAAACTATTTAATTATGTATCGTACTCTCACTGCAAAGTGAACTTCAAGAGCGCGAAAGCATTATGAAATTGTCTCCAATTCCTCAGACAGATACCAGAAGTTAAATGGTACTGGACGAAAAGGAATTGAGTTTAACCTTAACTGTGTTATTGATCAAGGAAAGTGTGTGAATGTTGTGTGACTGTGTAATGTTATGTTTAATTGCTATAACACTGTGCTACAAAAAAAAAAAAATAAATTACACCTGACAAGTAACATACTGTAGGCTGTTTATGTGGTCGAATAATGCATAAAAATATTTTTGTTATATTTTTTGTACCCCCCGAACTTTATTTATTTACAAAAAACTGTTTTTACAAACTTTCAGCGGTAATCTATGAATATCTCAGTCATTTTTTGAACTATTTTCAATATGTAATATGTTTT
>JAPYZL010161393.1:0-12481 GCA_030522825.1 Platygaster orseoliae
TCAACAGTTCTTGAAACATTTCATACGTTAAGAAGCCTAAAACACTGTGCCGAATATCATGCAATTTTCGGCGTTCTAAACCAGGTTCCCCCCTTAACTTTTCGAGATCACGACGAAATTTGCCTCAATATAAAATTACTGTCAAAATCATCTCTCCCAAATGTAAAAATTGCCAAAAATGATAAAATTTATTAAGCTATGAAGATTGCCACAACTGTTTTGTATTATACTTTTATATTCTATTTTATTTTTAGTTTATTACAACACTTTTTCATAAACTCTGTCAAAATGTTCACCACTTTCTGAATTGCTATAATATTTTTAAGTGACATAATTTGGAAACCGGTTGCAACTATCAAAATTACATTATAACTGATTTAAATAAACTAATTACAATAAAAGTTTCAAGATTATAACAATTCTAAAAACTTTTTCAAGTAACATTTACTTACAAAACAAAACAAAAAATAGAAAAAACCAGGCACCACAACAAACAAACACAAATTTTCACCGTTTCTCCAGCTCCTCATCCACGTTCAAACTCTCCCTAACCGAATTTTTGGGCACGTCATAAAACCCTTCGTCAGATTTCCCATTCCTCTTCAATTTTCCCTCATCAAGGAATCTGAAAGTTATTATGGAAATCGCATTTTCACTGGATTCACTATTTTTCTTCACTGTCAGTTCCACGCTGCTTCGGTGTTTTTTCTCCTTCTCTATTCCACGGTTCGTACACCCATTTTCCTCGTCTTCCACTACTCCATTTTCCATGATTTCCTCGTATTTCTCCATTTCCCCGTTTTGGTAAATTGGCTCCGTTTTTTCGTCCTCGTCGAACGGTCGATTGTGCACGATTGTCGGTGGCAAAACATCGTACCAAGTGCACGTGGAATCTCGCGAGGACGCGAAATTCACGTGACCTTTGATCCCGTTCATTCTCGATCACGACAAATGCCGATTCATGCCCGATTTTGAGGATTCCCAGGCTGTTAAGGCGCCAATTAAGAGCCTTTTCCCAAGATCGGATTCGGGTCACTGATAACGCGATCGATAACGGCCCTGTTTTTTCTTTTCTTCGCGTGTTCGCAGTTGTTTCAGGTGGAAAATTCACGCCGCGACACTGTTTAGAATATACGAAAGTTTTGCTGATATTTATATTTGTTTCGTGGGTGTGGTGAGAGCGAGTTTTTGATGATGAATCAAATGTTTAGAACGATTTCATGCACGAAGAGAAATTTTTGGTTACAGCAACAATTGATTTAGTAAAATATGAGCCCACCAAAGTTTTGGATAGTACAACCAAAACTTTACGTATGATAACCAAATAATTGGTTGTTGCGACTTAAGTATCAGTTATAAACATTGAGCATTAGTTGATATAACACATGTTTTGGTTGTAGTACCCAAAATTTTGGTGGGTACATATTTTACTCAATTAATGGTTGCTGTAACCAAACTATTTTTCTTCGTGTGGTAGTTAGAAAATTATGGGCACCTGGTATTCATTTTATTAGGGAGTTGGGTACATTTATTTATTGCTGATATCGTTGGTTTGTCAAAAAATTTAGAGCACGTGTTTTTTTTTTTGAAATATCTTCAAAATTGACAGAAACGTGGTTTTATACGAAATTCAAAATTTATGTAACTTTCAGAATGAACAGAATTAAAATACGTATTTTTTTTTCGAAAATAATGAATACGTGATTAGGGAACAAGGTTTTCTTGGAAAATTTAGTTTTTCATGGAACAATGTTTTTTAAACTTTCAAGTAGTTTTTACGAGTCTTTAGACTTGTTTGTTGATATGAATAAATAAAAGAGAAAAAAATTACTTTTTCGAAACATTAAGGAAACGTTTTAAACAATTTCTTAGTAATTGCTTTTGATAAAAAAATAATTTCAAAAATTATTCAATTTTATTTATAAATAAATAAAACCTATTCAATAATTATATTAGGAAGTAATTACAAAGTAATTAGAAATTTCTTTTAATGAAAAAATAATTTCAGGTGCAGAACTTTATAATTTGGAAGTTGAATGAAAATTGTAAAAATTTTAAGGATTCTCGTAACGTTTAGTTAATATTTTTTACAATTGTAAAAAATGGAAAATTTTATAATTGAAGAGAAGAACTGACTTTTTAAAAATCAGAACATTTTTGGGAATATAAATTTGAGCAATTTTTTTCGAAACTACACAGAATTCTTGCCACTCAGTAAAATTCCAAGAAAAAATTTTCATTGAACAATATTTTTTTGAACTTTCTAGTCGTTTTTACAAGTTTTTAGGTTTGTTTGTTAATATGAATAAATAATCAAAAGAAAAATTACTTTTTCAGAACATTAAGAAAACATTTCAGTGTTTTTTAAATTTTTTTTTAGGAAAAAAAAATTACGAAAATTGATTAATTGTGATCATAAATCGATAGAACTGGTTGAAGAATTATGTTGATAAGTAATAATAAAGTAATTAAAAATTTCTTTCAATGAAAAAGTAATTTCAGGTTCGGAACTTTTTGATTTTGGAAATTTTGTGAAAATCGTAGGAATTTTGAGGATTCATGAAACGTTTAGTTAATCTTTTTTACAATTGTAAAAAATGAAATATTTTAGAGATTGAAGTGGATTCTTAAATTTTTAATAATAAACACATTTTTAAGATAAACGATTCGAATTATTTTTTCAAATTTACAGAATTTTGGCTACTTAGTGTGATTCCAAAAAAAAAAACTTTCATTATTATTATAATAAATTTTTTCTGTATTTTTTTAGAATTTTCATGAAATAATAAAGAAATTACAGTTTAGGAACTTTGTGACTTTTGAAATTTAATTGAAATCATAAAAAAATCAATTTTAACGATAATAAAAACCTTGAATTAATGTTCAATACAGTTGAAACAAAAATATTTAGAGACGGAAGTGGATTTTATTCCATTAAAACATTAAGAAATTTTTATTGAGGTCAAAAAAAATTTATTTACGACTATACTACATTTTTGAAATAACAACTAAGTAAATATTTCTGATGTTCAATAAATAATAAATCAGGAACTCTTATAAATATACTCAATTTTTAAAAATTGATTAACCTAATGAATTATGTGCAGGTAATTACTATAAACTTTTTTTTTTTAGCAAAGTTATACGTAAAAAGTAATAACTGCTGTTGGTAGTTGTGACATTTTTTATAATTTGTCAGTTTGGACAGAATTTGAATTTACTTTTAGTTTTTAATTCAAACATTTGTGGGAAGTTGAATAACATTTTATTCTCTGTAAAAAACTAAAAAAAAAATTACAAACAGTATGTACATCGAAAATTCTGAAAGAAGTTTCTTTGTATAAATGAAATTTGTTTCGTTTTGATTTTGACAAACTCAGAAATTCTCTTTTTATCATCGTCCATAAGTTCTCGAAATATTTCCATTTTCCTTAAGCTACTACTTCAAATTTAATCTTTATTTTTAATAACACCAATAACACCAATAACACAAGATTTTAAAATTTCAAGTCATTTTCAAAACAATAAATATCCTATTAATAATTTCCAGACCTAGTAAAAATTTTCTTTCCAATTTACAAAAACATTCCATAATTAATAACAAATAAGTTGAAAAAAATGCAAGTACCTTTTAAACACTTCTGTAACTGATAATTGTTGAACAAATTTACAACTTATTATCTGGACATAATTATTCAGAAAATATTTAAATTTCATACAAGAAAAAATTTTAGACCTTTCTAACTTTCTACCATTGCAAGTAAACAATAAATATTTTAATAACAATTTCCAGACCAAGTGAAAATTTTCTTTTGAATTTGAATTTTTTGTTTCCAAAAAACACTACACAATTACTAAGAAATTAGTTCAACAAAATGCGTGTACCTTATGAACATTTCTTTAACTGATCATTGTTAAACAAATTTACAACTTCTTATCTGGACATAATTCTTCAGAAAATTCTGGAATTTGATATAAGAAAAAATTTTATACCTTTTTAACTTTTTACCATTTCAAAAAAATATTTCGTGCAATTAAAACAACTGTTCAAAGAACATTCAAGTACTTATTTATTCTATAACTAGACTATGTGAAATAACTGCAAGTACAACTTTTTGTTCACAAAAAACAAATTTTTCTTACATCTTATAAGCCAAAAGTTCAACATTACTCCCAGATCAGTTTATTTAAAACTACCATACTGAAAAACAATCTACATATAATACCTATTCATTAACTCCTGATCTCTAAACAACCTTGATTTTTTATTCCCAGTTTTTTTCTCAGTTAGACTTTTCCTGTGCACGAAATTAATTATTCATTCCTTTCGTACATTAAAAAAATAAGTCAGCGATAAGGCTTTTACGCGAAAATAACAAAAAACCGACCAGAAAGACACTGCAAAAAATTACGTAGTTCACATTTTACATTGTCAACTTTTACATGATTTATTTTCATCATTTATATTCAAGGCTGTTCGAAAATTCGGATTTTGAAAATTTCAAAATTTTCTTTTTGAGTTCTAGTGAAAAATATTGATTTTAAAATTGTGAAAAAACCCAATTAAGTATTAAGTATGTTAATAAAAATGAAATTACTTGTCACTTCACTTAATATCAACTGCCGTAAAAACATTTACCGAAATTTGAACTGTAGGTTGATGTTATGGTCGATTATCAAAAAAATTGGCACAATTTACGCGGTAATTAACAAATTTAGGACGGATTTTTGAAAAGGAAACGAGATGACACGGAAAATTCGACACATGTCTCGAAGCCGCGAGAACGGAACTGCGCGATGTACAGGTGTGCGAGTGATAACAGCGACAGCACGTGAAGACCGACTCGAGTTACGTAAACAGTCTAGTACGTACAATTGTACCAATTGTTTTCATACACTTTGCGTTCACAAATGGTCAACTAGAACTCGATCATGTCAATTTTAAAAACATTTTCCATGCGTACGTTCAGATATTATTTAATTTTGTATTGTAAAACTTTGAAAATCGAAGGCTACTTGAAAATGAGACAGAATTGTGAGGTTATAGTATATTTATTCACTAGTGTAGAAAAGATTTTTTAAACGAATTTGAGAGTTGTAATGCGAGTCGAAGGCGAGCGTTGTAATCAGATAACTTGAAATAGTATATTTCCACACCAGTGAAAAAATATAATATTATAAAAATTTCGTAATATTATTGTATAGTTTCTTTAATGTTTATAGGAAAAATTGAACGGCAATGGGCATTACTGAATGATGATTACTGCAGTTTGAAAAATTTTTGACTTATTTAAGAGTTGGAGAGTCTAAAAATTTTGACACTTTTGACAGATTTTAGACAGTTGGCTAAACAGTTTGAATTTCAAAAATTCAAATCGTTGTAAAACGATTGGATTTCCACAGTTTGATGATTTGTAAACTTTAGCAAGTTTTTACTAATATAGTGAAAATATGAAATTTCAACGGTTGTCAAAACTTTGAAAAAATAATATACATTCTCAATAGCTTTTCGAAAGAAACGAAAAATTTTTCTTGAATTCACAAAAATTGCAAATTTCTCCGGACTCACCAAACAATTTCATTTCAAATATTTTGAAGTTTTTTTTTTAATGGGAAATATTAAAAAACCTGCGGAAATTTTCAACTCTTAAAAATCACTCCAAAGTACAGTAAAAGTATTATGCATTAATTTATTTAAAATTATGATAAATTATGTCGATTTTTCATGTATTTGAAATTTTTGCACAACCTTTCAATAACATTTGAATCATTTATAATTATTCTTAGCACATATTGAAAAAACAATTTAAAACGACGAAATTTTTTTTAATGTTTTTTTTTGCAGTTCTATTAATTTATAAAATATGCTTTATGAAATTAAATATAATAGTTATTCAGGTTAGGTTAGGTTTATTTAGGATAAGTAAGGACATTTTTGAAAATTTGCGATTGTTTATTTTGACACGGAATTTTTCGCTAATTTTTGTAATTTTATTCGAAAAACTTATCAATAAATAAGATGAACAATAATGTAATAAAAAATTAATTTTTGCAAAACATCAAGTTGACTTTTCAAAATTTATGAAAGCATGACTATTCGAAAGGGAAAAGTTTTAGCTGATAAGCATTCCATAACTTATTACTATAATTATATAAAAACAATCAAGTTCTTTTCTAACTTTCTCTTTAATGCCCAACATATGCACAATAATAATTTTTACGTCATCTAAGAAGAAAAGTTGTTTTCACATTACTACAAGCACACTGCATACTAATTATTATAATTTTTCCAAGCCACGTAACAGAATAATGATAAAAACTGTCATAAACAATGTTGAGAAAAGGAACAATATTTCCGAAATTATTTTAATATTCATTTTAAGTATATAATTTCTTTATTTAGTGGTTGTTTGAATATGTGTACTTGCTAGAAAAATTAAAGAAATTTGATGATTTAATTTTGTATTTTCGAATTTTCAACGAATTTTTCAGAAACCTTACAAAATATGCAAAAAGGAACAACATTAATTTTCCGAATTTTTTCAAAGAATTAGAAAAAGTTGATGATTTTCAGAAAATTTACAAAAACAACCAAAAATTGTAAAAAATGATAGGAAATTTGTGAAAAATACTGAAGTTTAAAATTTTTCAAATGCTACCTGATGAAAAAAAGTTTTCAAAAATTTACTCTACTTTTCATAATACATTTCAGGAGCAATAAATTTTTTGGCTTGATCATAATTTTAAACAGTTATCATATAAATATTTTGAAAATTAAATATCTATAAAACATCACATTACCAAATTTTTCAAAAATATTTATATGTATAGAACTATAGAATTCGGAATATATGATGTAAACAATTTTTTGATCTTTTTGAAGACCAAAAATTTCACTCGTGATTTACATAAATTGGTAGCATATGTCAGTAATTTCCAAAATTACGAAAAAATCCCAACCTCGAATTTCTACACTAACCACAAAAAACTCATAAAATAGTATTCTGCACTAATTTTAAGCTCTACATAATTTTGAAAAAATTTGTTAAAACTGATTTCGGTATTTATGTTCAATTGGAATTGGAAAAAAAACTACATCAACATCAATATGGAAATTAAAATTTTGCAGTTGCCAAATTTATAATAAATAATAAAAAATAAAAAACCAAATACGTAAAAAATATCCAAATTTTAAAAAAATTAAAAAAAAACAAGTAAAATGGAAAAATCAACGAAAGTTTTTTCAATTAATGTAAAAAAAAAGAAAACAAGAAAAAAACTTACAAATTGTAGTTTTAGAAAAATTTCTGAAACTCGAAATTTGAATTCAATTTTTATAATCATATAACATCTCTGTTCCAGGATCAATGTGTGATTTCAATAAACTTTGTAATATGAAAATTAAATACCCAAAAATATCACGCAAAAATCAATCAGTTATTAATTTCTTGTTTAACTGAACTGTTAAAATTATAAACAAATAACATTTCTCAAAGTAATATTTTATTTTAGATTATTTTTAAAATTCCAAAAATTTTGGAACGTATCCGTATGATAAAACATTTTTTGATTTTTAAAACTGTAGTATATTGCACAGTATCTTGAGTTTTTCGGAATTTGAAAGTTCTTCACGATGTGAAAAATTCATTAACATTATCTGAAATTCAACGAATTATTCGAATTTCTTAGAATTTACGACAATCTGGAGAATTATTCCAATATTTTTTCATTTTCTTTACATTTTGACAATAATAATTTGAAAAAATTCATTTAAATTTGTGTATAGCAATTTTTTGTGATTTTTCGATACTTCCAAGTTTTCGAAATTTTTTCATAAAATTCAAAAAAGACCATACACTTTTCCAAAAAATATGATAATGATAAAAATATACAAAACTTTTGAACATTCTATGGAATTCTTCGAATTACTTTAAAATTCTCAACTATTTAGAAAATTTTCACAGTTTTTCAGTTTTTTCAAAATTTTGAAATGTTCACTATAATACAAACTATTCAAAGATTGAAACTAGACTTAAATAATAAAAAAATTTGAACATTAAATTGTATGGACAAAATTTATACAATTATATAACAATTTTGTGCAAGGATCAATTTTCAATTTCAAAAAACTTTATAATGATATGAAAATTTAATAAATGAATTATTTATTTCTAGTTTGACCGAACCATGAAAATTTCCAACGAATAACATGTCTCGAAGTTATATAGTATTCTAGATTACTTTTAAAATTTCAAAAATGTAGTATATTACACGGTTTCTGTAATATCTTGGAATTGAAAATTTTTTGCGATGTATAAAATTTATTCACATTATCCAGAATTCAACAAATTATTCGAATTTTATAGAATTCACTACAATCTGGAGAATTATCCTAATGCTTCTTCATTTTCTTTAAATTTCAACAATATAATCGAAAAAAAATTCATTAAGATTCGTGTATAATAATTTTACGTAATAATTTTTCAATACTTACAAGTTTTTGAAATTTTTATACACAATTTAAAAAAACCATACACTTTTGCAAAAAATATGATAAAGATCACAATATACAAAATTTATATTGTCTACCTATAAAACTATCGACTATTTAGAAAATTTACAAAATTTTCAATTTCTTAAACATTTTGAAACGTTGAACAAACTACAAACTATTTGAAGATTTTAATTCAACTAAAATAAAAAGAAAACTCTGAAATAAAAATCTATGGTCATTACAATTTGGACATTATGGTCACCTACCCACGTGTGTCTTCAAATTCCCTCTGAATACCATTTTCCTAATTATTTTCCCAGTCGTACATTTTAATCTCGAATTTGTCACACAGTGTATCTGATAAATCCGTAATGAACACCGATTTGCTTCTTAATCGGAAAAATCGTACGTTTTACGAGTCACGGTCACGAAACATCTCGATCGTGCGTCGCGAATCGCGGCCGGACAAGAACTGGAAGCGACGTTATTCAACGATCCGCGATGTTGTCGTCGCGTTGCACAATCAAGTCGGATAGCAGAGCGTTTACTCTCGTCCCGTGCGAAAATGCCGGCAATCGGGGCCGCGTGATGAATTAAAGATGCATGGCATGCTTCATTCACCTTAAAATTACTGCCTCGAAATGGGTAATTATTGATGATTCGATGAGATATGCTCATTGTAAAGGGGATGCTAAATAAACGTGCGGAAATGAGATGCAATCTTTTAGTACCGAGGAGCAGTCATTTTCTTCTATTTAGAGATGCTTGATTGATTCATACAAGATTTAAGGGAAATGACAGGGAAAATAAAGTGCACTTCATTTGCAACGAAATTTGATGCAACTGAAATAGGTGCAACCAATATTTTTGACATAACTTAGACATATTACTATTTTTTCGTTGCCGACCATTTTTCCGAATGGTCTTTTTCCCGAATCCGTTTTCCCGAAGGGTTTTCAATTTTCCCGAACGGGAAATTTTCCTATCAGCCTAATGTCTCAAAATGCCATGGTTACGCATGTATAATTTATAAATTTTAAAATTGTTATAAAAATTTTTTATTCTTAAATTAAATTTAAAATTCAAATTTTTAAACTACAAATTTTTACCATGACTCTTTTTATTAAAGACTCTTATGAAATTCATAAATGTATACAATTGAAATAAAAGTGAAATTCCATCCGAAATTCGGAAAATAATACTTTCTAGAAAATTGTCGTTCAGGGAAAAATAATTTCAAGAAAATAGCCATTCAGGAAATAATACTTTCGGAATAATGGCGTTTCGGGAAAATAGTCATTCGGGAAAATGACCGGGAATCCTATTTTTTTTTTACTTTACATAGAAAAAACGCAAGATTGATAAATCAGTCATCTTTAGGACGAACAGAAAAAAAATCTAATACTTTTTTGAAAAAACACAGAAAAGTGTTGAAAGCTCTCTCGAGATTTGCATGGAAAACGAGAACTAGGTCAAAAACCTTTATCGAGTTCGAAAATAGCGTTTTTTTCCGCGTCAAAAGGCAAAGGCCAAGCAGCCTAACGAAAAGCGCCGTGCCGTGGTTGCTTTTCGCGTTCTCCCACAAGATCCATCGAGGCGTGATCGATCCCGGCAAAAAGCCGCCAAAGGGGACGGACCAACCCGAGAGTTAGAGCGAGAGGTCAGTGCCGAGTTCGTGAAATAATTGCGATTTCAGATTGCATTGCATTGTTTACATATCATTATCGTAATTAGCGTTTTCTGCAGGTAAAGTGAATGAACGTGCATTGCCGTGCGAAAGTGTTTGGACTCTCGATTTTCCGCAGTGAGGTAAAAACGTAGTGAATTGTACTATAAATATTGAAAAATTATTATATTTTATGGAAAAATTACTATATTCTATAAAATGTAAAATAATACTATATTTTTAGAATTATTATTCAAAAATTACTATTTTCTAAGAATATATTACTATATTCTATATTCTATACATATATGTATATTTCAGTAAAAAATACTAGGTTTTTCTCTCAGTGCGTGTTTACAAAAATGTCACTGCAGAAAAAACAAAATTCGATATAAACTAAATATTCGATAAAAATAATAAAAAATCATTAACCTCGGTGTCTAAAAATGTCTCTACGGCAGTATAAGTGAAACGTAACGGTCAAAGTCCGACCGGGTTCTGGGATTAATGTCGCGTTAGCTGAGACCATCACGCCTTTAAAGGTATTAACGAAATATACTCCGAAAAAAAATGCTAAGTAGTATTTTTTATGACATAAAGTTGACGTGAATATTATTAAAAATTAAATATTAATTAAAATAAGCAGTACAACGAAATTGGTTCTCGAACTTTCGTTAAAAAAGCAAAAGTTCAAGACGAATATTACAATTTATTTGAACGTATTCTACTTCGAAAGTCGATTAGTTTCCTCGGCAAAGTTATTCAAATAGCATTCCGTTTGGAATCAACCTGAGAGATTGTGGAATAAATTTACGACTTTTTACATAGATCAAAAATGAAGTTTATGTTTGCCGCGATCGTGTAAGCCGAGGCGGCGCTTCGATCATAACTATCGATCCGCGATGCTAGTAATTCATTGGGACTTGTATTTTGTTGGTAATTTCTCTTGCGTGTTTGCGATTGCTTGTTTTGGTTTTCCTCGCATCGCTGATAAGACGTTAGGTTGAATGTAACTATGAGGATTTTTCGAGATTCAAATTTTCTAACTTTTTTTTTGGTCTTTCTCAATGTTCTTGGAGTGAACTGTTAGAGTAGGAAAATTTCGATTGAGAGATTTATATGATTTCTGTTTAGGAAAGTTGAAGATTTTACACGGAGAGAAATTTTTGGTTACAGCAATCATTGATTTAGTAAAATATGAAACCACTAAAGTTTTGGTAGTACAACCAAAAATTTAGGCATGATAACCAAATTATTGGTTATTGCAACTTAATGATCAGTCATGAAAATTGAGCATTTGTTGCTATAACAGGAGCTTTGGTTGTTATAACCAAAGTTTTGGTTGTAGTACCCAAAATTTTGGTGGCTCCATATTTTACTAAATCAATGGTTGTTGTAATCAAACCATTTCTCTCTGTGTAACAGTTTTGAACGGTATATATATATGTTTTGATATTTTTAACAATTTTTACAGATGAAAATTTTGTTACGTTTCTGAATATTACACATTTGTCAGTTATTTGGATGATTTATATATTTTTGACGACATTAACAGTTTTCTTACAGTCCCTAGTAAAAAGCAACTGTTACAAAAATTTTATATAAATTACTTAAAAAATTATCATATATTACTCTGAAATCTCTATAGAAGTTAATATAATTTGTAATTTCATGAAATTTAAGGAACTTATTTAGGAAATAATGTCGCAAATAACAGCCTAACTAGTTTTTTCATTAATATCTTGTGCGATTTGGCATTTTATAATTGTTTAGTTAATATTTTCACGTACTTTATTTCAAGTATATCATGTCATGAATATTAAGCTTTTGGAATTATACAAAAAGTATATTTGAATATAATGAAAATTTAGAATCATTGAAAATTATTATGATATAATGTTAATTTTGATACGAACATTTTTACTTTTGACTTTCATAAATGATAATGAAAATGATCAATTAATTATTATAGTTTTATTGAAGAATTATAATTGCATATATTTTTATTATTATTTGAATAATAATTAAAACAAATGTTGTGAAAAATTAATAAAATGTAAAAATCTTAACAATGATAATAAAAAATATTTAATAATGTTTTTAAAATAAAATTTTTGCAAATTATTGATAAATCGTGTTAATATTGATATAAATATCATTACTATTCATAATAAATAATTATTATTACAATCAATATCCAATTTTTTATGATAGAAATTATTATTTTCCCATGCATGCGTAGAAATGGCCACTTTATTTGCATGAAACGCGGGAACGAAATCCCCTTTCTGGGGTACTCGCAAATAAGCGGGAGAAATCAT
>JAPYZL010161412.1:0-10067 GCA_030522825.1 Platygaster orseoliae
TATATATAGATATACTGTACGGGCAATATTTTAGTTCCGAGGGATTTTGGGGGCGCTGTTTTTCGCCAACTTTTTAACACGGCAGTCGACGAGCCCTGGGCTCAACTCGGCAAATGAAATATGTGGCATCGTAACGATGCATCCTGATGCATACGACGATGAACGATGATCCACTTGGTGGTGGAATGATGATTGTTGATGACGTGGGGTTGGAGGGGGTCAAAAAAATGGGTAAAAAATTGATGACGTAATATGTGGACAGCCTCTAACAGTGTTCGTAACAGTTCGTACTCATAGTACTCGAGCGTACTTTAGTACTACTAAACAAGGACACACTTACGTTTGATTAAGCGCTAGAAAAGGAACGAAAATAGGAAAAGTCACGAACACTGCGCACTCAAGTTTTTTCTGTTTTTCTCTACTATGATTTGAAAAACTTATTCAACCATTAAAATAATTTTCAGATATTAAATTTTCAATTTAACCATGCATTCCAAACATTTTTTAATGAAAAAAAAGCACGAGGGGAAATTGAAATAATCAGCTTATTTCATAAAAACATTTTATTGCAACAACTTTTGTTCGACACGTGGTTATCAACGATTTTTATAAAAACTCGCTTTACAAAAAATACCTTTTCCTTCAAATATCTACGAAAATACCAAATGCATATTTTCATATTCACAACATATTTTACATGATTGTTCATAAAAAAAAAAAAAAAAATTATAAGTGCACTATCTAATTGAATATTACAAAATGTATATTCCCAACATAATCGAAAATTTGGTCTGCAATAAAGGCAAGTTGTATAAAATCGACGAGAACATATATTAGACTGCTATGCAAATTTGTGTTCGGGAATTTGGCTGACAAAAAGCTCTAAACGAATTAATAAAAATGTTCTGCTTTTACAAGTATTTATATTATTTTTGAAAAGATTAAAAATAGAGCAAATGAAATAACAGATTTTGAATGAGTGTAATATACGCTTTGCCCAGTGTTTGTAACCAGAGCAACTATCACACAAATTCAAAATCGAGCTTTCTTAACTTTATATAACATTTTTTCTAACATTCTCTAATAAAATGCCAGTCTTTCCTATTTGTAACCCGCAAAACATTAAAAAAAAACTGGCACTTTTGCGAGAATTATAGAATAAGCGATTTAGAAGCTGCAACTTTTTCCAGCCAAATTCCCGGTTAAAAACACAAACCCAGATTCAGTCGTAAAATTATCCTGAGCCTTAATAAATTATATTACCTACAATTTCTTTACAAGAAATCGCTTTCAAGAACAACGCTCTAAAATTGCAACTCGGAAAAATGCGACAAATTTCATCGCTCGAAACTTACTATCATTCGCTCTTGTCGGAATTTCCCAATTACCTTATACTCAACAATTCTTGAAAACCTACATTTCGAACATCTTTTTCATTAAAAAACTATTATTGCACTCATTCCGAACTTCATTTTTTCCAACAACGTGGGAAAATAATATTTAAAAATTCAGTACAAGTGTCATGTACACTTTAAATAATGAAATAAACATTGCTATTTCAGCTGCGAAAAATGTATGGAATGATACTCAATTTTTGGGAGAATTTAAAAATCAGGGCGTTGAACAAAACGCGATATCCGACAAAATCGAACACAAAAAAACAGTTGTGAACGCAATGTATCCCAACCGCTGCGAAAATTTTCCGTTTCTGGCCAACGTTGTCACATTTTTTTTTATTTCGTATGTACACAACAATTGAAAACGCGCGTGCAACGTTTTGGCCCGCGGCGCAAGCTCTAAAATCCCGAGTCGTTTTTTTCAGCTCCAAACGTCTGTCGAGTAACGCTTTTGCGAGTCCATTTTTTTAATATAATTCTGCGCTTGCATTTCCGTCATATTACCTTTTTCCATCACGACCTTCAGAAGAATGTTGTGAACATCGCGAGCCATGTTACGAGCGTCCCTGTTAAAATAAAATTTTAAAAATCAAGACAAATTACACTATTCTTTTCTTTCCCTGCAATTTAATATTCATTGTGCTATAAAATCAGGTCTATTTGCAACGCCATTTTTTAAGATAGAATTTGTCAAGATTCTCGAGAATTATTTATTTATTTAATTATCTCTCTATATCTTGAAAAACTTTTTCCCGCCGCCGCCGATATTTTTAGTTCAGTGACTTAAGACTTAACACTTAATTGTTAAGTCATAAGTGCTAAGTCTTAAGTTATAAGTCTTTAGTTAAAGGAAATTTCAAAATTTTTTACCCGCAGACGTATATATGTCCATTCTTTCTCCCAATAACGTCCCAAAGTTCTTCCTTGTTCTCCTCCAACAAATGCGTGACGTAAATTTTTTTATCTTGCTCCCGGCTGAAGGCAACGTGTAATTTTAGAGAACCCTTTGCAACGTATTCCTCCAATTCCTCTTTGTACAGATAATCTTCGTCACGTTTTCGGCAGCCAAAGTACAACACCGTGTCCCCAATAGCTTTTCCTGAATGTTATGAAAAGTAAAAGATACATTTTATTAAAAGAATTGTAGATATTATTAAAAAATGAAATACACTGCATTTCAGATTGGAAAAGTTCATGATGACGATTTAGAACATTAAATTTACTCCATTGCTAAAAAATTACAAAAAAATTAAAATGAAAAAAAATTTATCCAATTGAAAATCATTTAAAATAAATTAATTTTTTTTAATTACGTCTCTTGGTTTAAATTTTTAAAACGACGTATTCCCATCAATTTTTGAGATATGACAAAAAAAAACACGTGTCTAATATTTTTCAATAAACCAACGATATCAGCAATAAAAAATTGATGCAACTTCCTAATTTCTTATAAAAAAAATTAGCGTTAAAAATTTGAGATTCAAATTATTCGATTTTTAATTGATCAGTAAAAATATTTGACTCATCAATAAAAATAACGTACTTGTTTTTTTTTTTCAACAATACAATATTAATATCATTAAGAAACTAACTTGTTTTGTAAATAAGGGAACTTGACTTTACAAACCTTCGCTTTTAGCAAGATCGCGTTCTTGGATGAAACCTCGGAATGGGGCAATACCAGTTCCTGGCCCCACCATAATCACTGGCGTAGTCAATTGCGTGGGTAAACGAAATTGGGATTTGCGAATAAAAATTGGCACACGACTTGGCGGGTTTGTCGGGTGTTTTTCCTTCAGCCAGGAAGTCGTGACGCCGCGGTTGATCCTACCAGTCGAGGTTTTGTACTCGACTAAAACGGCTGTTATGTGCACAGATTTCTGAGCCACCTAAATAACGTTTCGTCAATTAGCTTTGATTTTAAAAAAAACTTAGGTTAAAACCAATTAAATTTAATTAAATTCAATTAACTTCAAATCGTCATTTGAATATTATTAACTACTGCTTGAAATTTTATATTCGGAAATGTTCGGGGTATGTTTGGAAATATTCGGGTATGTTCGGAATTGTTCGTGTATGTTCGGAAGTGTTCGGGTGTGTTCGAAAATATTCGGATAGGTTCTCGGGTATGTTCGGAATTGTTCGTGTATGTTCGCAAGTGTTCGGAAATATTCGGATAGGTTCTCGGGTATGTTCAGAACTGTTCGTGTACATTCGGAATTGTTCATGTATGTTCGAAAGTGTTTGGGTATGTTTTCGGGTATTTTAACATACCCAAACATCACAACTATCATCATCATGAAATTTCGGAGAAATTCAACATCTATAACTTTCAAACTTCAAATCTTGAAAACTCAGAAAAATTATCTAACATGAACCCAAAAAATTACTAAAAGTTCCATAAAACGACATAATAACTCGTATACATCGTCACTCTCTTCACCAATTTCAAAATCATCGAAAATATAGTTAATACAAACCTTTGACGACGACGAGATGGAGTAATAACGACATTGCAGTCGAGGCAACAACTCGCACAAATGATCCAATTGGGGCTTCAGACTCGGCATATCCTCAAGAATATGTACAATGTTGCGGTTCTCGTTGTTGACGAATTGCTGGTACAAGGCTTTGCCTTCGCTACTCGTGGAGCACATAAGCATGAGTTTTGCTTTGTCTTCGGGATCGCTGCAGTATTCTGCGAGTTCTTTGAGAACGTGAGTCCTGGGGTGGCTTGTTATGTCCAGGTAGTGCGTCAAAGCGGTCCGATACGAGCAAGGGCACGGGAATGGATGCTTCTTCGTCGAGTCAACTACAAAATCATTTGTTGATCAATGTAAAGTAAATCTCTCACAATTTATTGCACAGAATATCAAAGTATACATATACAGGGTGCACCAATTCGAAAAAAATTTCTGTAATTTTATGAAAACGTCATATATACAACTTTTGATAAATATACAAACCGTCAGTATTAGTCAATGTAATGATAGTATCCAAGTTGGAACCACAGATTTTGCCAATTTTTTCAACCAGTTCAGAACTATTGATTGGATAAATAGCTAAATGATCGCCAGCTTCGTAATGCATTTTCGAATCTTCCAAACTCAATTCAATATGCATGCACGATCTCTTGGAGGTGGGTCCGTGCAATTCTCGATTCACTATCACAGGCGCCAAAAATGGATTTTTCGCATCAAACGGTCTGCAACAGAAAATGAAACGAAATTGCAATATTTATTTTACACCTTCTGAAAATTTAAACGAGTCCAAGAAATTAACAAATTAATAAATTTGTAATTTTTTATTTTTTCATCAAAAAATAAAATAGTGAAAAAACGAACCCTCGTTGGTTTTCAAAAGATTTGAGCCTTGTTATTTCACCGGAGTAAACAGCATTTGGTGCCAAGCCTTCAAGATGTTCCGTGAGTTTGTACTGGCGAATATTCTCGACTTCATCAGATTCGGTGATTGAAAAAAATTCACACACCGCTGGCCAGAATTTTTCTTTCCAAGAAATGAAGTCATCTTCAATGCTGAAAATAAAATGTTCAAATTAATAACCAAGATATTTTATTTTCTTACATAATTTTTGACTTTTTTATTAGATATTTATTCTTTATTCAAATAACTGAAAATTACATTAAATATTAAAAGGATTTTTTTTCGACTCGATGTTAGGAAAACATTTTATAATATTTCAATTTCTATAATAAACTGATGGTAAATTTTCTAATATGGAATGTAGGTGTAGTACTAATACATTGAAAACTGGATTAAAATGAAAAAAAATTTATCTAAGTTTGTTAAAGTGTTTTTTTTTTCATTATACTGACTTTGCATCGTCATCACCAAGCCCAAGTTCATAAACTCTGGTTGCTCCCAGTTGTTCTAAACGATGATCAACGTTCATTGCTACTTCATTGTAGTGCTCATAGGTTTTGTTGCCCAAGCCGAAAACCTGAAAAAAAAATTACATTGAACGTTGAATGACCTATCATAAATTGGAGCAACGTACTTAAAAAAACCCCAACTTGCTCTTTGAAATCGCAGGAGACTATTTATTGAAATCTAAACACAGATATAAGAGAGAATTGAACAAAAATTGCGACTATTATCTGTGAAAGTGAAAAACTCAAATATGTTTTTGCAAACAATAAAAATTAATGTACAATATTTTCACGCTTAAATTGTATGCAAATAATTGGAAAAAAAAACAAGGAATATTATAATATTAAAGCCATTAAATTGAGAATATCACAAACTTACATATTAAAAACCTGGAAAATGAAATTTTAAAAAAATAAAAATTTATAACATAGTTACTTATAAATTAATAAAAATAAAACCTAATTACTTTATAACATTTGAAAAAATAATCTCAGAAATATCAATCGCTATATAAAAAAAGGGAAAGGAACGAGATACCAACTTTTTTTTTAATAGAAAACTAAAATTCATTTAAAAACTATCGTACACTACATAAAAATGTGTATTGAAAGTTTATGAACCTATCGATTATTATTTTTTTCTGCGTTTTTAAAAAGCTAAATTGGGATAAAAATAATTACAAATTTCTCAATTTCTAGATGAAAAACTGGATCACGAAATGTGTTAATAATTAAAAGAAATGTCACAATCTCTCTAATGATACATACTATAGTATTAACCAATTTTTTTGGAAATAAAAATAAAATTTTGTTTATAAGTATAGTATGTGATACTAAAAAGTGAAAAATGTAAAAATTAACAAAATTTTTGTTTGAAATGAAGAAATTGAAATTGTGTCTTATAAATAAAAAAATACATCTCACTGCTACTGACTGGTTGAAAATCCATTATTTCAAATTTTGGATCTTATTAATTTTTAATGACAATTTCAACATTAAGTTCGCTATAAAATAAAAATCAAAGATAGGTGATTCAAAAAATTCCAAAGATCAGAAAAAATTAATAATTCTTACATTTTGCATGAAAAATTT
Source organism: Platygaster orseoliae (assembly GCA_030522825.1). NCBI lineage: Eukaryota > Metazoa > Arthropoda > Insecta > Hymenoptera > Platygastridae > Platygaster > Platygaster orseoliae. Next base: position 6,380 of record JAPYZL010161412.1, read on the forward strand.
GTAAAAATTGTCAAGTTTTTGCATCGAACATCTATTTTATAAATATATTTAACAATTTTTCAGAAATGAAAATGAAAAATATAGTACTAACACTAAGAGGTGAAAAATTTAAAAATTAACAAAATTTTTGTTCAAATAAAGGAATTGAAATTTTGTTCAAAAAAAAAAAAAAAAAAAAAATACACTCACCGCTACTGACTAATTCTAAATCAATTATTATAAATTTGAAATTTAATTAATTTTCTATTTCAATTTTTTCATTAAATTCGCTACAAAATAAAAATCAAAAAGACATGTGATTCGAAAAATTCAAAAGATCAGACAAAATTAATGATTCTGATGTTTTGCATTAAAAATTTATTTTATTGTCAAGTCTTTGCATCGAAAATATATTTTTCAATATATTTCACAATTGTTCGAAAATGAATATAAAATTTTGTCTGTAATTTTAGTATGTGACACTAACAAGTGAAAAATTTAAAAATTAACAAAACTTTGTTTGAATAATAAAATCGAGATTTTGTCTTTTCAATAAAAAAAATATACTTCACCGCTACTGACTTGTTGAAAGTCAATTATTTCAAATCAAGGATCTCATTAATTTAAAATAACAATTTTTTCATTAAATGTGCTACAAAATAAAAACCAAAAAGACATGTGATTCAAAAAATTCAAAAAATCATCACAAATCAATGGTTCTGATATTTTGCATCGAAAATTTTCAAAAATTGTCAATTTTTTACATCGAAAAACTAGTTTTTCAATATACTTAATAATTTTTTGGAAATGAAAATGAAATCTTATTTATAAATATAGTATGTGACACTTACAAGTGATAAATTTAAAAATTAACAAAATTTTTTTTGGATGAAGAAATCGAGATTTGGAATTTTAAATAAAAAAAATACACTTCACTACTACCGACTTGTTGAAATTCAATTTTTTTTAATTTAGGATCTCATTAATTTTTAAATAATAATTTTTTCATTAAATTCCCTACAAAATATAACTTAAAAAGACATGTGCTTCAAAAAATTCAAAAGATCAGACAAAATTAATTATTCTGATATTTTGCATGAAAAATTTTAAAACTTGTCAATTTTTTATCTAGAAAATCCATTTTTTCAATACATTTAACAGTTTTTGGAAATAAAAATAAAACTTTGTCTATAAGTATAATATGACCCTAAGAATTGAAAAATTTTCAAATTAACAAAATTTTCGTTCAAATGAAGAAATCGATATTTAAACTTTAAAATAAAAAAAAACACACACACACACTTTTCCGCTACTGACTTGTTGAAAATCAATTTTTTCAAATTTTAGATGTCATTAATTTTTTTAATGATAATTTTTTCATCAGATTCGCTACAAAAAAAAAATCATGAAGACAGCTGATTCAAAAAATTCAAAACATCAGACCAAATTATTAATTCTGATATTTTGCATTCAAAATTTAAAAAATTGCCGATTTTTAGCATAAAAAATCTAATTCGACCGATTCCACCGCATTCTTATAAATTTTAATTTCCAAAAAATAGATGAATAAACAACATAAATTTTAAATAAAACCAATCTTCACCTGAGACGAACGAAACCGCTTAGTCTGGGCGTAAAAACGTGTAAAATCACTTAAAAATCGCAAACTTCGAGTCATTTTAAATGCATAAACGCCGTGTACGTAAAAAACATCTACAAATCCAACACGACAGCATGAGGTTACGTCACGCGTTCAAGTTTAAGGTCGTGAAAAACCGAAAATGACCGCATGATTGCACGTAACGATCGCAATTGAATAACGTACTCATTAAGCAGTGACTTTCGTGCTGATGCAACGCGTGGAAAAAAAGCGAGATTCGTGTACGCGTCGTCTGCTAGCTCATTTTCTAGGCTGACGTGACGCGATGTGATATATTGTGATATCGTTGCCCGATCGTCGTTGCGTAATTTAACCTCTCACAGTCAAGATAAGTGATTGATTGAGGGTTTTGAATTTCGAGAATTTTGCGCAGCCGTTTTGTTCGAAGAACAATTATTTCAACACGGACAAAAATACGATTTCGATGAATTTTGTAACATGTTGTGTTTACTTTCAGATTTTATGTCCAATGATCTCTGATAAAAAGCTATTTTTATAATAATAATTGAGAAGTTGCATGAACAAAAAAAAATTAGTGACGTATGTATCAATTACTTTCGAAAAAAAAAATCAATACGTATTTTTTGTTTCTTTAAAAAATGACTGTTTTAGAAGATATTCAATTTAGTATAAATAGATATACTGCGCATGTGAATGACGTCATATAGTAAGAAATGACGTCACTTCGTTAAACTTTTTAAAACGATGTGTTTCCGTTAATTTTTGAGATGACAAAAAGAAAAAACACGTGTCCGATATTTTTTGATAAACTAACGATATCAGCTATAAAAAAATTGACGCAAGTACATTATAGGTAGTTGATTGATTATTAAATTATTAAATTATATAATTATCAATGGAACAAAATTTTTCTAATTAAAAATCTGAAAATTCTAAGACATTTTTTTCTTTGCCATTTTTCACAAAACTCAAAATCAAAGAAGACATACAAGTTTGAAATTTAACCAATAAACGCGTTTTTACAAGGAGTGGGGATAAAAACCACGGAACAAAATTTACCAAAATTTTCTGCATATTTTTCTAAGTAGAAAAGTCCTTTGCAGTTTTTTGAAAAACTGCAAAGGACTTTTCTACTCAGAAAAATATGGAGAAAATTTCGGTAAAATTTGGTCCGTGGTTTCTATCCAAGAAACCAAGAAACGTTCTTGTTTCTATCCCTACTCCTCGTAAGAGCGCGTTTATTAGTTAAATTTCAAACTTCAATATGTTTTTTGATTTTGAGTTTTGTAAAAAACTGCAAAGGACTTTTCGACTTAGAAAAATATGGAGAAAATTTCAGTAAATTTTGGTCCGTGATTTCTATCCAAGAAACCAAGAAACGTTCTTGTTTCTATCCCTACTCCTCGTAAGAGTACGTTTATTGCTTAAATTTCAAACTTCAATATCTTTTTTGATTTTGGGTTTTGTGAAAAATGGCAAAGGAAAAATTTTCTTAGAATCCTCCAAAGTATAAGCCAGTATAAGCCAGTATAAGCCTCTAAAATTTTAATTGTTGACTTTAGGATACCCTGTATACAATTATATGATTTTAATAACTATAAGTTCATAAAAAATAAGAAATCAGGAATATCAAGTTTCGGTAGAATCGAACTTGAAAATTTTTAAATTATACATTCAAGTTTTCAAATTTATTTAAAAAATTTTAAAATTTCATTGTATTTCATATTGTATCTTAAAGTTTTTGCAGTTTTTGGATTCTGAAATTAAATATTCGAGTATTCTGACATTAGAATTTCAAATTTACCAAGAGGAAAAAATTCAGAGAGCAAGGATTTACGACACGTTTTTTGAAGCTGATTGGATAATGTGTCATCACCCATCGCAAAAATGTGACAAGGACAAAATTATGAATCGCGTCAATCATCGAAAGTCTTTAAATTTGTCGGGATTAGATTACGCCAAGTATTCAAAAAGCAATAAAATTTTTTTGTCCATGTATGTGTTGGAATGGCCGCTTTTTTACGATGAATCGCGTGAACACAGCCCTCTTTCCGAGTAGCCATAAAATCAGCGGAAGAATTCTTCTTT
>JAPYZL010161432.1:0-24447 GCA_030522825.1 Platygaster orseoliae
TGAAAATTGAATGAAAACTTCAAAAATCATCCTTCTCTTCTTTATCCAAATCGCTGTCACAATGCTTGCAAGTGAAAAACGAACAATTATTCATATTGAAACACACCCAACCACTTGCTGCGTCACAACCCAACCATGATACCATTTTCGGATGACAAGCAAAAAATTTTTTACAACAACAAATCAGCATTATGCGCTATTTCACTTGAAAATTTAAAGAAAACACTAAATAAATATGCATGGCACTGACCGATTTATGCTGATTTACTATTTTTCATAGCACTTTGAAAAAAAGATGAAAAAACTTTATTTGCCCAAATTTTACACGATGTCTGGCTACAATACAATCAATGTGTCTACTCACTTCGGTGCTAGCACAAAAATTGCCTCATAATAAAAGAAAATTTTAACATATGACAGATCTTTCAAATCACTTGTCAAAAATAACGCACTGCGTCACAACCCGGCCCTTTCCCCTACATGTAATCTTCAAATTCAAGTTTTTTATATTCTGACATTTCAATGATTTCCAGAATGCCACAAACAACGACCTTTGAAATACTAATAAAAAATTTTAAGCCATAAATCCTTGAAGTTTGAAATTCAGTAGATTTGCATAGAGCAATTTATTTAAACATTCAAACTGTAAAGTCTCGCACTACGATATAAACAAAATTGAAGAATAAAATAATTCATGCAATATTCGATGTCGAATCTAAAAATCATGAAATATTCAGCAATTCTCTTTAACAGTAATTTCCTGTCGCAAATTGAAAATTGATTTATGTTTGAATTTTTTTCTGTAAATTTCCTGTAAACAAATACTTTTTTTAGTGTTCAAATATTCGAAGTTCAGAATTTTGTATCCTTCATTTAATATTTAAAATTAATAAAATTAGTATACTTCAATCTTTTTCCTTATTTTCTTTACTTTATTTTTTGCTGACGAAAAAAATTTGTCAGTTCAATGATGATTGGCGCAAAAACTTCAGATGTTTCAACTTTTCGAAAATTAATAAACATGAAAAATAAAGATTTGCCAATTCAATTCATTCAAATCATAACCAATCGTTTGGAGTTTAGAGCCATGGTGTATTCCTTAATAAGTCTGAAAAAGTCTTTTCAATGAAAGAAAAAGAAAGACGAGCGTTGTAATCGGACGAGTTAAAAAACTTGTCCACGTTAGTCAAGAACGATCTTGTGTTCAGCTGCGTAGGTAAATGTCAGTTTCCTAAGATTGGAGTGTGAAAAGAACAATGAAAAATTCCCAAAAGATTAAAAAAAAATAAGAATACATTCAACTTACATACAGTAATAATTTTTATAGTTAATGTCTTTTTTGTTATATATTATTTATGATATTCATAAAGAATGTGTAATCTGCTTCACAAGCAGTCTCATGTATTAGAGCAATTTAAACAATTGAGAACTCAATTTTCATGTTTTACAACACTTTAGCGAAATTCAAATATGCAGAATATAAAATTCACTAAGATTATTTACCATTGTTCACATCTATAATCTCTTGCAATCGTTATTTTAACAAAAACCTCCGTTCTGCCAGCTGCAAGACGTTCGTCTCTCAGCGTTTAGCTATTGCCGCTGGCGAAGCTTGTGGTTAACAGCTAGTTTGACTATATTTTCATAATGCTTAGCATTCCACTTTTATTGAAGAAAAATATCGAATTTCCGTTATATTTGAATAGTTGTAATGTGTCTCAATCAATTCTGCATTACTTTACACAATTAGTTTTATAATGTGGCCTTATACAGTACATGAAAAAAAAAACTTTTGCTGACGAAACATTCGGCTGATCAAATAACGTCTAAAATTTTGTTCGAGCCAAACAAATTGGGTTTTTAGTGCGCTGAATATACTTGTGAAATGTTTTTGCAATCTTTTGACTCATTATCGAAGTATTATTAATAACAGTTTTTAATGTACGTTATTATTCAAGTATGTAATTGAAAGCATTTTTCAAAACAAAAAAAAATTCTTAAAATCAATTTTTTAGTTTCAATAAATATAATTTTATTTTTTTTATTACACTGAAAAACCGATTTGGCTGGCTCAAACAAATATTTGGTCGTTATTTGACCAACCAAATATTTGGTTTGCTCAAATACATTTTCAGTTTAGCCAAAAAAATGTACGTTTCCGCTAACTTGAATTTGTTTGTCCGAAATAAAAAGTTTTTACAGTGAAAAAAATTTTGTTTGTCTGAAATAAAAATTTATTCAAGTTAACTAAATTGGTTTTTCAGTGTAGTTACTATATCGATCGTCGTAGCCAAAATGTACTTTTGACAAGTATGTCATCTCACACGGCAAAGTAAGCTTCCGCAAGCTTTCAACAAACTTTCATGTGAAACGTTTCAACCTTAAAAAAGCTTTCTGGGAGCTGAAATGTATTCATCTGTAGGTTTCAGAGAGATTGCTGAAGGTTTCTGGAACCTTTCAACAAAGAGATTTACAGTAAAAGGATTCGGAAAGGTTTCACTAGAAATCCTCCTATCGGATGGTTTCAGAAACCTTCAGCAATTTTTCTGAAACTTATGGGAGTACATTTTAGCTCCTAGAAAGCTTTCTGAAAGGTTGAAACATTTCACATGAAAATTCGTAGAAAGCTTGCGGAAGCTTACTTTGGGATTTTACGCAAAAATATATGCTGGACTTTTACATCAGAATAAATTTCAGGAAGACAAATCGAACAATGATCTTTCGCAGCCAACTTTGAAATTTATTTCATCAAAATATGAATAAATGAAAATTAAAGAAATTACTAAAATATTGAAATTGGATGAAATAAATTTCAAAGTTAGCTTCGAGAGATCATTGTTTGATTTGTCTTCCTATCATGTTATCACGGAAAAAAAAGGATTTGCTGTATGAGCAAAAAAATATTCTGTTTCAACACAATTTGACATAGCAAATTTTTAATTGGAGTATTAGCTTATTTTCATGTTGCCTCAGCAAAAAAATATGCTACTGCTGCAAAAAAGTTCGTTATGTCAAGTTGTGTTGAAACGCCACATCTTTTTGCTGATACAACAAATGCTTTTTTTCCATACTGAGAGAAAAATCTAGTACTTTTTACTAAAAAATATATTAAAGGGGATTGAAATTAAATATAGTAAATTTTATTATATACAGAGTGTTGCTCTTGAAATTTCAGTCAGGTCAGATTTTACCTGCATGGGTAAATGGGTAAAATCTGACCTGACTGAAATGTCAAGAGCAACACTGTATAGTACTGTATTATTCACGACATTCGTATTATAGTTATTGGCATCAAGTATAGTAATTGTAGCTATACGTTCTAGTGAAACTTATATACACTGTAAAAAAAATTGCAATTTTTCCATGCTCGTGTATGGTAGTTTTCTCACATTGTATGAGAATTTCAAAAATATGGAAAATTTCCTATGCAAGTATGTATCTTTTCCCATATTTTTTCGAAAAATTTTATACATGAATGAGAAAAATTCTATAAATGTATGGGAAGTTTTTTTACAGTGTATGTATAGGAATGCTTATGAAAAAATGTAAAAATTATGATCATGTAAGGTAATTTCCCATATCTTGTATATTGAGAATTGTTATATACTAAAGTAAAAAATACAACATGTTGAATATTTTTTACTTTATATCAACTTGTAATTGCGATAGTTGACGTTTTACTATGATGCGTGGTAAAAATAAATATATTTATAGCTAAATGTACTATAATCTATGAAAAACAAAAATAATATTGTAGATTTTCCTAGAATACAGTATTTTTTCCAATAATTATAGTACCTACAAATTGCTAAGTTTTTTTTTCAGTGTTGTTTACGAATTTTCACAAAGTTTACAACGTTGAAAAATTACACGGGAACTTTTTTTCTGAGGTTTACTATCAATGATTTAAAATCTTAGAACAGCAAATTCAGCGAAACCTCAAAAAATCGTCAACAAAAAAAATTCATTAGAGACATTAGATCATCGACGATGAAATTCGTCGTTATAAAAAAGGTCGAATTTTTGAGATTTTTGTAATGAAAACTTTTCTTATAAAATTTTATTACCTGTATACATGTTTATATACAACTTTTTTCATAAAAATTTCAGTTCGTAAGAAATGTACGAGGCTTAAATATTTTGTTATAAAAAATTTGAAATTTCTTCAAAAAGTGTCACTGGTTTTTATAAAAAGTTTTTTTCTTATTAGAATTTCTAATTGTTATAAGAATTTTGCCATTTCTTATTAAAATCGAAATCACTAGTGTATAAACATATTTAGAAAATTCCTCGAATTCGTTTTTTCAAGGTTTTACATTATTTTTGGTAATTCTCAGAAAAAAAATTTTTTATGATTTGTCAACGTTTTAAACTTCATGAACATTCTTTACGAAGCATTGAAAGATTTAAGGGGGTAGTATACCTTTGTCGCCTCTTTTTTCACTGATTTTTTTTTGCATTTTCATTTTACAGTGTCAATTTTTTTACATGTTTTCGAGTATATCCTTGAATTAAAAAAAAAAGTTTTTCGAAAAATTTTGATGACACCCCTCATAATTATGGCCGGCCGAGTGATAACCTTTTTTTTCGTGCACGATTTCGAGAGTTTGGATCATCCGAAACAATAAATCCATACGGTTTCTTTAAGAGGGCATTAATGGTTATCGTCCTAGCCAGAATTATGAAAATTTTTTAAAAAATAAACAAACAGAATTTTTTTTGTTTTATTTTTGAACTTTAACCCTGTTTTTTAACATAAATGTTGCTATAATATTGTTAATGAATAATTGACATGTATGTCCGTGGTTCAGACAATAGCTAGGTATTTTATTAACATTTTAAAAAAAGTTTAAGTAGATCGGTGAAGTAGTTTTGCCGGAATCATACACGAAAGTTGAAAAAACAGTGTTTCGAGAAAAACGCGTTTTAAGTTTTAGTAGCAGAAAAAATATAAATATGTATTGAAATAAATGTAGTGAATTTGACTCACGCCTAATTAGCAATGCCCGGTCTATATAAATCCTAAGGGTCTAGAGTAATTAAAAATGAAAAAAAAAATCAATTTTCTGAAAACTCAAAGGTTTACTACCTACTACCCCCTTAAGAATAAATTACATCAATTTTTCTTTGCAACGCGGTCGAAACTCGACCAGATTTTGCGATTCACCGCGTAAGTCTGGTAGGCTCGGGAAGAGCTCGCGCGTTACTTAGGCAGGTAGCCGCGGGACGACTTCTTTCCAAGCGGGAAAGAGCAATGCGAGAGCGTGGTTTGTACTCGAATATTGAACCTCCTGTACGTCCTCACTTCGGGTCACTGATCCTTCTCTATCCCATTACCTCCTCGGAGATTATTTTACTTGTTTTATTGGCTCGATTTCATGAATCAAAGGAGCATGTCAAGTTTTCGCGCATTCCGCTCTTGACTCGTGTTTCTCGGCTTTCGAGACGAGGGCGATGCACTAAGTGCAATTGTCTCGTGAAGCCTGATACTTGTCATATATATATATATATATGCGTTTCGAATTTATTTTAAATTTCACGGTCTGCTGGGATTTCACACAACTGCTCGTGCAGCAGAGAATTCATTGATGATGTAGGGAATAGGATTGCTACGTCGAGTAGTTTTAAAATGCAAAAATTTTATTTTACCTTTCAAATTTAACGATTGTTGAAATTCTGGATAATGTTTGAGAATAATTGTGTTTCTTTGAAACAAATATTATAAATTTTTTTAAAAACAATATTTGCATAATATTTTTCGGAACCTGATAAAAACCATTTTTTTTCAAATTTCTGTAAGCTCGAGAAAATTTATGAAGAGTTTTTACCTCAAAATTTTGAACTGATTCGAATTATTCAATGTTTAGAAGAATTTTTAAATATTGCAATTTTTTTGGATATCCGTCAACTTCTAAGGATTTAACAAAAAATAAGAAAAAATATCAAACCATTTTTAAATTTTCGTTGGTGTAGAAAAACAGAGAAGTGAATATTCTTGATCGCGGCTTGTTCCTCACAGCTTTCAAAGGGTAACAAGCATAAAATGTGCGATTTTTTAATACTTTCTCACAATGTAAACAAGGCTTGGAATTTGCATATAAACTTGTAATTTCATTGAATGTACGCACTCAACTGATTGACGGACTCGTAACACAAATTACATTATTCATATAATGGTATATCATATCACGTGATATCATCTACAGATACTCCTGTTATGTACTCTGCTTTCATTATTCCCTCTCTTTCATCCTCTCGTTCGGTATTCCGGTCAGGGTAAAAAATCCCGCTCGTTTCGCGTTTGAAGTAAACCTCGTAAAGATTCTCCTTGATCAACGGGAAATTTAAAAAGACTGTTGGCATTAAACAGTCTAGACAAAACTACTATTTCCATAATGTCAACCCCGTAATCGCAACTTGAATACAGATACTTGGGTTCAATTTTTGAAAAACGTTGTAGGCGACTTTGGGAAATCGTGGTTTTTTTATTGGATGATTAAGTCACTTGTTTTCACTAAAAATATATTACTGGAAAATTTGTAAGTGTTAGAACAATTAAGAACAAGACTTCTCAAAAAAATAAAGCATGAGCAAAATTTGAATATTACAATTGTAAACAGAGCAAAATTCGAAGGTTTTTCGCTGATTCCTCATAATTTGATGGATAAATTAACGTAGATTTAAAATTTGTGAATCTATGAATGCAGTTATATCGAGGATATTTTCCCCAAACATTTTACTTGTTTTAATCGAAATATTAAATACATATTTTGGATTCTTCAAGGAAATATTTTGAGTACTTCTGGTTGTAACTATTTCGATCATTTTTTAACAGCTTTGATAGTTTCAAAATTTAATTGAAAATTCAACTTGGTTATGGCTAATGAGAAAAAAACATAGTTATATAGTTAATTTTTCAAATTGAACATGAAAATGGAGCTTATAACTAGAAACCTTCATTGTCAATTGTATTTTGGAATTCCGTTCGAAGAATGCGAGTGAAAACTACAATTATTTTGGAAATTTTGAGAAATTCTAAGTAGAATTTTTCAATCGCAGTTTTCGTATAGAATTTCAAAATAAAGTTGCTAATTGGAGGACCTAATTGGAAACTTGATCCATTTCCACAATCTATTTAAAAAATTTGCCAGATAACACAGTGCGACAAATTCCAGATAAAAATTTTGAAATCAGAAAATAGAAGCAAAAATGTAATACACACTCAATTTTAAGACACACGTGTCTCAGGGTTTCAAGATATTAGGTCAATAAAGCTTTCCATTTAAACTTTGAAGTGCGAGAAGGACACACCTATTCGAGCAAGTAAATTCAGCGTAAATTTCATTTTTGCTTCTACATTCCGATTTCAAAATTTTTGTTGCACAGTGTAATTTATTTCAATTAGTAACGTTAGATTCACGTTTCAATTTGAATTTTTGGAGCCAGAATGAGAAAACTGGTAGACACAGCAATAACTATGTATTATAAATTATCAACAATTTTTTACTATTCAACTATCAAAAAGTTGATTAGCTTTGGCAATTTTTAACAGTTTCAGCTGTTTGAGAAATAGTAACAGTTACGACAGTATTACCATTTTTTTATGTTCTTTTTTTATGTCTCTTCTAGTTTGTGCACAGTTTTGATAGCTTTTTCAAAATTTTTTTCAAATTTCAAAAATATTTAAATCTTTGGAACTATTATCAACTTTCAGTCTATCAAAATTGTGTAATAAATATCTTATATATAAAAAAATATAAATATATTTGTTTTTTGCAAAATTTTCCAAATTTTTAATAACTGTAAAATTACCAAAATCGTCCAAAAATTGTCTCAAACGTCAAACTTGTCAAGAATGTTGAGAAATATTAGATTTCAAAAAGCCTCCCAAAAAACTGTCAAATATGTTAAAACCTTGGTGAAATATTTCAAGTGTCAAAACTTTTGAAATTGAACAAAAAACTGTCAAAATATTCGTAACTGTAAAATTGCTAAAAACATCAAAGACATTTATCGATCGTTATTTCTTTTTTTTCAATATTTCGTATAAGCCCAACTTAAGAAAGAAAGTATTTAACTTTTCGTGAAGTAACTGTGGTTCTTCAAGACCCAAAATTCAGTTAAAGCAAAAAAAAAGATTGTATGTAGGACAATTGTATTTTCACTTTCAAGATGTAGAGATATGAAAAATATGTTTATACAAAATGATACTGGAGAAAAAGATAAAATAAAAAATATTTTCTAGAAAGAAATCTTTTAGTTGATTCAGAAAAATTCAAAACTATACATTTCTATGAAGAAATAAATTTCTTCTTTCCAAATATTTTGGAAAAATGATTATTTCCTGAAAATAATTTTTTAGACGTGTGCTTTTCTTGTAGAAAAATGATCAAAATTAAAGACAATTCAAAAACTTTACTTTTTTCGGAAGAAAAAGTAAGTTTCCCATAGTGAAATTTATCATGTATCTTAATAGTACACTGAGAGAAGAAAATATTTAATATTAAGATATGTATATTTGGATATGGCGAAATAGATATTTATTTGCCCCAAATGTCTAACACTTTTGATCAAATATAATTTGGTAACTGTCAAAAAATTATATTTATTTAAAAATGTCATACGTTTGGGGCAAATATATATCTATTTCGCCATAACCAAATATACATATCTTAATAGTTATCATTTCTTCTTTCAGTGTAGGATCCAAAATTAACATAATTAAGATGTTTCACAATTTGAAACTTCGCATGTCTTTATAATAGAATCGACCATTAACATACATAAGAAGTTTAACATAGTGAAATTTCTAATTTCCTAAAATAGTAGGATCTACCATTTATATACATGATAAGATAAAAATCGTTCCTTAAATAAATCAGTTGAATATTTAAATTTACTACCTCCCCATCAACTAGAACTGATAAAATGTGCTATAGTCATAATCATTAATATTTCGAATATAAATATTTTCTTTGAATTTAAACTTACTAGCTTTGAATTACAAGTTCAATCTGTACAAAAGTATGTGAATTCAATGATTTTCATGTATTTAAAAATTTAATTTAAAAAAAAGATTAAAATCACATTATATCTTTTAGGATTTTTTTTCAAATAAAACCTATACCTTAAACTGAAACTAAATGAGTGTCTTACATTTAAATAGATATTTTCTTGCAAAATTTCACAAATGTTTAATACTGTAAAATTACCAAAATCGTCCAAAAATTGTCTCAAACATCAAATATGTCAGATATGTTAAGAAATATTAGATTTTAAGAACCTTTCCAAAAAACTGTCGAAATTGTTAAAACCTTGGTCAAAACTTTTGAAACTGAACAAAAAACTGTGAAAATATCCATAATTGTAAAATTGCTTAAATTATCGAAGACGATTCCCGGTCATTTTCCCGAATCCACGTTCCCGAACGGTCATTTTCCCGAAAGTATTTTTCCCCGAACGTCTAACGACAATTTTCCCGAAAGTATTAATTTCCGAATTTCGGTTGGAATATCACTTTAATTTCAATTGTATACATATATGAATTTCATAAGAAGAGTCTTCAATAAAAACAGTCATGGTAAAAGTTTTTAATTAAAAATTCTATTTTAAATTAATTTAAAAATAAGATTCCAAAATTTTATTCATTAATTAAAAATTTTTATTACTATTTTGAAATTTAAAAAACTAAACGCGTCACAATGGCATATCTAGACATTAGGCTGATAGGAAAATTTCCCGTTCGAGAAAATTAAAAACTCTTCGTGAAAACGGATTCGGGAAAATGGCAGTTCGAAAAAAGACCTTTCGAAAAAGGTTTTCGGGAAAATGACCGTTAGGGAAAAAGCCTGTTTGGGAAAATGGTCGGCAACGATCAAAGACATTAATTTATCGATCGTTATTTCTTTTTTCTTTTCAATTTTCCGGGTTCTTTGAGACCTAAAATTCAGTTAAAGCAAAAAAAAGGGCAAAAAAATTCCTCACATTTGCAACCTTATTATCTAGTATATCCAGTGTATGAATTACGTACAGCCCGTAATCAGAGACGTTGGATTGATAGCGCTTTTTGCATTAAACGTGGTAATGTAATGACACGATTCTTTTTGATACCTGAGAAACGAGAGGAGGGAGATTAAAAAACAGTATTTACTTTGTGTATGTTATTTATACCGTCAACGGTGCATGAACTATGCAGTGATTAATCGCGCGAAAGGCCGAGTGCTACGCCCGACAATTACCTGTCGCGGAATATGCTAGGAATGCTAATACCGAACTTGGCTATACATATATATATATATATATCACATTTCCACGGTGAACGCTCGTTTCGTGCAACTAGACCGGAATGCATCAGGTTATAAGTGCTCGCTTTTCATTATTCCCTGGCTTATCTAACTTGGCGAACGTCCAGAAATAGCCATATAGGTCGAAAATTGCCCATTTTTTACGCACCATTGTTTTCTCTTTTCCCCCTTGTGGCATAAGTTTTCATTTTTCCCATCATGCAATAGAGTCGTTTGAGAAAGTTTAGAGATTTTTCCAGCGAACAGGGTGTTTACCAATCGAGGGAAATTATGTGGGAATTCATTTATTGAAAGCTGGATCAGGGAACATTGTAATGTCTGTGAAGTTCCAAACGTTTTAAAATAAACGAAACAATAAAAAAAAATTCTTCTATAATTCCTAGTAAGAGAAACAATTTCTAATTTTTGATATTTAACAAATATTATTAATTCATGCTTCTCATTATTTATAATTATTTTAATCATGGGCGGAAGTGAAAAATAATTTTTTTTCCGTTTATTTTCTAAACGTTTGGAACTTCAGGCACATATACATTGTAAGCGAATGCAGAAAATTAGACATGAAAAATTTTCAGTAGATTTTGAAGATTTAACGAATACTTCAGATTAAAATTGGGCATCTGAAAATCTTGATGTTAGGACTGATTGAGAACTGAATTTCGATATAAAATTTGAATCATGAAATTTGCAGATTTTTAGGTTTAGACATTTTCAATCTTTTCTTGACATAAATGTAAATGTAATTTATTAATTTAAATTCTCCGTTTTTTGTTTTGAAGACATTTAAAAATGGGGAGTTGATAATAAAAATTTAAAATTGTTCAAAATTCAGAGCGGTTTCAAGTTTTTAGATTTCAGTTAGGTTAAATCATTCACAATTCAAAATGTTCACATTTTTGTTATATTTTGCCATATATGGCAAAAGAACTAATTACGGAAACCCATTAAAATCTAGATATTTATTATTTTCTATTTTTATTTTTTCATCAATTATTGAGAATCGAGGGAAATTACGTGGGAATTCCTTTATTGAAAGCTGAATCAGGAAACATATTGTAAGCGAATCTGGAAAATTAGAAGTAAAAAATTTTCAGTATATTTTGAAGAATAAACGAATCCTTGAGATTAAACTTGGGCATCTGAAAATCTTGATGTTAGGAGTGATAAAGAACTGAATTTCGATCAAAAATTTGTATCATGGAATTCGCAGCTTTTTAGGTTTAGATATTTTTAATATTTTCTTGATATAAATGCAAACGTATTTTATTTATTTAAAATCTAAAAATTATTAATTATTAGTTTTTATATATTTTTATTGAATTAATAATCATCAAATTAGGTAATGATAAGTAATTAATTAATTAAATGATAATAATTATAGTAAAAATAAGTGAAAATGTATTACTATTAAATCAGAAAAATATTATATAAATGAATAATATAACATTATTGAATAAAATAAATTCTTAAATTTTTTATTTTGAAGACATTTAAAAATGGGGCATAAAAAATTCAAACTATTCAAAATTCAGAGGAGTTTCAAGTTTTAAGATTTCAGTTAGGTTAAATCATTCACAATTTGAAATGTATACATTTTCGCTATACTTTGCCATATATAAGAAAAGAACTGATTATGGAACCGATTAAAACCTAGATATTCATAATTTTCTATTTTTGTTTTTTTATCAATTATTGAGAATCGAGGGAAATTGTGTGGAAATTCCTTTATTGAAATGTAAATCCGGTAACGTTGTGAGTGAATGCGGAAAATTCGAAGTAAAAAATTCCCAGTAAATTTTGAAGAATAAACGAATTTTTGAAATTAAATTTAGGGATCTGAAAACTTCGATGTTAGAACTCAAAAACACTTTCACTCAAAAACAAAAAAAAGACTATCATAAAATTTGCAGGTTTTTGAGCTTAGAAATTTCCAATTTTTTCTCAACACAAATATAAATGTAATGTACTAGTTTAGATTCTTTGTTTTTTATTTTGTAGGCATTAAAAAATGTGGAATATATCATACAAATTCTGAAACGTTCAAAATGCAGAGCGATTTCAGTTAGGTTAAATCGATTACCGTCCATTTTCCGGACTGCAAAATCCCGACAGACATTTTTCCCGACAGAACCTTTTCTCGACAACCTTTTTCCCGACAGACTATGATCCCGACAAAAATCTTTTTTTTTACAATAGTTTATTTCCGATGAACATTTTTATTTTTAAATAGTGATCGTGACAGCTAAATTTTGTAGGTATTCGAGTATTTTTATTTCAGCCCTGCATGTTTCGTAACCTCTGACAATACTTCTTATTTGATTTTGTAATTTTTTCCTTTTTTTTTTTTTTCAAAAGGTAGCTTTTGAAAAATGAATGCATGTTTTCGTTAAATAAAATTAAATCTGATTTTTTTGTAAACGAAAAATCCATGTTTTGTAAAACTTACAAAGCATTACTTACTTATTTTTAACGTATCAACATAATTTTTTTACTTTTGTTCATAATCGCTTGTCATAATCTTAAGTGTATTCTCGAACTTTTTGGATAGTCTGAGATCTCTAAAACTATTCTTCATATAAAAATCAACAGGTTGAACACAAACGCGCAGCGTGAAAAAAGTGACTGTCAGGAAAAAGGTTGTCGGGATTTCGCAGTCGGGAAAGTGACCGGTTAAATCATTCGCACTTCGAAATGTTACATCACAAAATTAACTCATTATAGAACTGATTAAAATCTAGATATTCATGAGCTCATGAATTTTAATTGAGATGACATTCAAATTTCTCGGATAATACGAAGTCCAATGTACCATTGCATTAATAAAGTTAAAAAATGAAGTCGAATAATCTAAAAAAATGGAATTCTAAATAACTGCAGTGTTAAACTGAAACGAATTTAGCGTAGAAATTTTGATTTTATTAATATTATATCAAAAGCATTTTATTTATAACTTACAAATTTAAAATTTAAAAACTCCGAAACATCAAAATACAAATTTATCACATTTCTTTCTTAGAATTCAAAGATTTCGCAGCTCGGTAATTCGGAAATCGTAAAACTAAACACAAGGTCAATAAAATTCATGAATTCGAAAATTAGAATAACCAAAATTCACTATTCATGTATTTACACTTGAAAGTTATAATTTGCGAAATCTAAAAACTCTAACTGTCTATAATTTACTTCCAGAAAATCAACAAATATTTTTATTTTATTACACTGTGCGACAAATTTCAAATAAAAATGTTGATATCAGAAAATAGAAGCAAAAATGTAATATACACTTAATTTTAAGACACGCGTGTCTCAGGGTTTCAAGAAATTAGGTCAATAAAGCTTTCCATTTAAACTTTGAAGTGCGATAAATCGTTTTTGGGACCTAATTTAGCAAAACCCCGAGACACATGAATCTTTAAATTTAGCGTAGATTTCATTTTTGCTTCTACATTCCGATATCAAAATTTGTGTTGCACAGTGTTATTTTTACATGTACCAGAATGTAAATTAAGAAATGTTCTCTTAAAATATTAGGAAAAATTATCTTGGCCACCTGGTCAAAAAATAAATATTTTTACTTTACATCACCGATAAAAAAGTTTCTCATACTTGAAAAGAACGTCAATTTCACGACGCACCTTGGAATATTTTTTTAAATAAAAATCATACAAATTTCAGACAAGATAGTGCAATGCAAAATACGTTTATAACACCGTCTGGGAACTGTTACTGGCAAGAGAACTTATCTTATTGCAAAAAAGGGAAATAAAAATGGATAGTAGAGAAAACGTTCATATTAATTACACTTACTGTTATCAGTGCATAAATACACGTATATAGGAAGTGAAAATCAAATCTACTTTTGAAATGTAGTTGAAAAGAAAGATCGTAATAGTATCTTCATGTGCTTCTTGCAATTTTTTTATATTCTAACCATCAATTACTTTAATTTATACATCACACATTACAGCTTATGAATCAAACCTACCATGTACATCTATTAGAATCTTTTGAGTGAAATATAGGTTACTATCTGAAACGTAAATGGATATCCTTTTCGGGAAAAATTATGAAGACTAGTAAAAGTTGAGTGCGCGTTTTTTTCCCGGACTGTAATTACAATTTTAATCAGGGAAATGATCACGGTCGGTCATTTCAAGATTGGAACCATGACATTGAAATATACGGTAGATGAAGGATAAGTTTTATTAATTATCGTATTCACTTTTCGTTATCATTTACTCATGCGACTTGTATGTCACTCGGAAAAATGTTCAAGTGGGTAATAAATATTTTTTTTTGTATCGCAGACAAATTGTGTTTGGAAATCAGAAGTGCCAGGAGCATATATAGCAATTTCAAACAAACTATTATAAAATATTTATTATTGAAATAGTAATTTATTTACACATCAAATTTTTCATTTCAAATGACAATCAGTAATAATAGTATAAAAAATCTTAGCATATACTTAATATTTACGTACGTAGTACAATCAACATCATTTGTCATACTGATCTTTACAACAAGTTTTCCAAAAAATTTCACGTATGCTGTACAATTATGGTTTTTTGGTATAAACACGAGGAACTTGGAAATACTTTCATCAACCTCATATAACTAGTAAAAGCTCATTTACAGAATTTTAAATTAATAGTTGTTTTTCGGCTAATTAACAGAAACCTCATAATTACAGTGGAAAATATCAAAAGTCAGTGCCAAGGCTAGTCAATTAGTTCAGCCAGAGCAATGGACAAAACCTTTTCATGGGAAGAATCACACCCATTGTAACATTGGCTCTAACGTCTCGTGGAAAGACCGGAAGCGACGCGTTTGTCGTTCGAAACAAAGAAAACTGAATAACTTTTACGCCTCCAAGATAAAGCTGTGAATATTTTACGACTAGCAAAAATTATTTTTCACCCTCTGGAATTTTTTTATTAAACTTAGTTATTTTGAAAAATATGTTTCCTGTGTATTTTCAGACTGATTGAAGTTTAACTTGATTTCCGAAATAATTTTTTAACTTATACATACTTGAACTCAATATTCAAAATTATTAAATATCACTCTTCGTAAGAGCTAAAAAAAAATTACATGAAATTATGAGAAAATTCAAAAAATTAGTCTTGGTTCAATGAATCTAATTAATTTTATAAATTAGATTGCAGTAAATTAACAAAAATGTGATTTTGAAAAAAAATTCGAAAAATGGATGATTTTTCTTAGAGAAAAAAGTTTTTTCATATGAAATCTGACAATACTTGCATTATTTTCGACATTATAATCGACAAAACACGAAGTTGCAAAAAGATTTTTCTAAGTGATAAAATCTGTAAAATCGTTCAAAGGTTTTCAAAATCAATAGTTTAGCAAAAATGTAAAGCATTATTTTTATTTCTCATGAAATAAACGATTTATTAAGTTTTAGAAAATTTTGAAAACATGACCAATTTCAAAATTCTACAAAACTGTACACATTTGTAGAAAATCATTATTTATTAGAAAATTTCCCAATTTTTTCCAAAATTTTTATTGAAGCCAATGTCGATGAAAAATACACATCGGAAAATAATCAAATTTGTAATGCCATTAATTTCTCTCATTTAAATTCTACCGGAAAACAAAATATGATCTAAAATCATTAAAATAATCATCAGTGTGTTGATAATTGAAAAAATTATTTCAAAAAACGAGAAAAAGTGAAGTGAATTTCGAATATTTCGAAAAATAACGTGAAAAGATTCATCTTCAATTAATCTATGTCAATGGGTTCTATAGGTTCTTCTTTAAAAAACATTTGATCATTTGCAGAAATCATTTCATCATCAATGATTTCGTACTGTTGAAGTTGAGTGATAAAATCACTTCTTTTTCTTCGAACTGAACGACCTCCGGCCCAATCTTTTGCGTTGATAAACACAGATCCAAGTGCTTTGTAATATCTTTTACGACTATCAAAAATGTGCTCGTTCGGATTTTTTTTCAAAACTGCACCTAGAAGAAAAAAATGACATTTTTTAGCGTGATTTTAGTATGTAATTCAATTTTATATTGTATACTGTATTCTATTAATTTTTTTGTAAGGTATCTGATAACCAAAACTTTTTTCCTGCATTTTTCTGATGATATAAAAATATACACATTTTTCATTATTCAACTTGATCGCTGAAATTTTAATCTCCGGAATCCGCATTTCGTCCAAATCTTGATAATTTTGCTCGTTTCTCAAGTTTTTCAATAAAAACATATCTGAACTCAAAATTCATAAATATCAACTTTGGCGTTGCCATGTTTTAATTTTATCATTTTGTTTCATTTTAAAATATTGGAATGAGGATCAATACATTTTAAAGTATTGTTTCAGAAATATTTTCACTTTACAAAAAATCTAGAAATTCGCAATTATAAATTGTTGGATATAAAATTTAAAAATGAGTCTACAAAATTTCTTAACTTTCATTTGCTTCGTTCGTTCACAAAATTTAATCATGAAATTTACAATTTAAATTCAAGATCAAAAATTTCTTTTAGCAGCTTCAGAATTGCTGAGTAATCAAAATTTTTATGAGTCTTCGACTTATTCGGATAAAGATCAAAAATCAATATTGCTCGATGAACAGTACAAATATTTAATTCATGAATGTTTTACTCTGTATTTTTTAAATTAATAAGAAAATGGAAGCATGACATTTCAAGATTTTTGACTTTCTAGTCAAGTTTGTAATTTCTAAAATGAAAGTTATTTTCTTAGATTTTGGGATTATAAAATTTTAAGCACGAAAGGAAGATACTAAAAATTACAACATAAACTATCTACAAACTGGAATTTTCAGATTTTCTGATTAAAACCTAACTTTTTAATTTTTGCGAATGGAAATCTCCTTTTTTTTTGAATTCCATAATATATTGATCAAAATATGCTATCACTCGAAATATTTTGAAATTTATGATAAGAATTTGTTCAAAATCGAAAAAATTTGTAATATTCAGTGTAAAACTGTTTCAATCCGAATTTCATATTTCAAAAATACAAATAATTTTTTGCTTCAATCTTCATTTCTTAGTCAACACTTGAGAATCGAAAAATATCAATTCAATGATTTATAAGCATCTATACATGTTATATTTTCTTATTTTTGAAATATCGTTTTTGAATTTATAAATCAAAAATTTTTCATCAAGAGACTGTTGAATTTTAAGCACAATAGGAAGATATTAAAAAATTACAAAATAAATTAGGTATCTACAAACTGGAATTTTAAGATTTTCAGAATAAAACCTAACTTTTTAAATTTTTAGAATGAAATTCTCTTTTTTTTTGTATTCCATAATATAATGATCAAAATATGCTGCCCCTCCAAATATTTAGGAATTTATCAAAAGAATTTGTTAAATATCGAAAAAATTAGTAATATTCAGTGTCAAAAATAATCCAATACAAATTTCGTTTTTAAAGAATTAAAAGGATTTTTTGCTTCAATCCTCATTTTTTAGTTAGCACTTGAAGATCGAAAAATATCAATTTCCTGATTTATAAACATTGGAGGTCTCTACATCTATACATGTTAAATTCTATTATTTTTGAAATAACGTTTTTCAATTTTTAAATCCGAAATTTTTCATCAAGAGATTATATTAGGCAGTTTGATGGTCCAATTTACATATTTTTTTAGGTTTTGGAGTAAAGATTCGACGATTTTTGATGATTTTGATTCTCAGTTCTACTGAAATTTTTGAGCGTACATTACAAATTACATATTTGAAGTATTTATTATGCAATAAACCACAGAACTTTGTAAATATCTGAATACCTTAATGTTAATACCTCCATACCCTTAAATTTATTAGAAGTTTTCGGAATTTTCAAACTTTATGAAAAATTTTCAGTCTCAACAAATTGTGACTAAAGTATAAAGTTGTAAAATTAATACTAGTAAGTAGATAAAGACGTTAAGTTATTTTTGTATTATTAAAAAAAATCATCAAACTTTTATTTACTATAAATTGTTGCACAAGGACGAAATTCGATACATTGTAATCATTGTAAGTTTTGAAAACTGAAAAAATTTTTCGAGGCTAATTAAAATTATAATTAATATTAATTAAAACTTACTTTCAAGGCAATCACAAAAAAGCGCTTCTTTGAAAACCTTTTTATCCTCGGTTTTTCTTACAGCTGTGAAGAGCAGTACAACATCTTTCACGAAAAAAAATTTCATGATGTGTGTTATGTTTCGAATAAGAGTGTCTTCTTCATCGATCAAAGATCTGAGATGAGATATCTAGAAAGGGAAAATATCAGTTTTTAATTCGTTATTACAAATAATTCACTCAACTCAAAATATTCTACACTTACCTAACTCAAAAAATGTAAATATTCTTAAATAAGTAAAATTCGATTCAAATTTTTACTTTAATTGTTTATAATATCAATAGAGTAAAAATTTGCAAATTGTAAAATTAAGGATCTTATTCATTAAACCTTTAAAAAATACTCTTAAATAAATAAAATAAGTAAACTTACAACATGATCCATAAATATCTTATCCCTCTTCAACTTCTCATCAAACGCATCAAAATCCTCAATTGTGGAAATAGGAATGTTCACATTGAAATCGCTGAAGTATTGTTGAGCAGTCATCGCAGGCGTTTGAACAATCGTTTTATTAGAAGGAACTTCCTTTTGGCCTACAAAATCTTCGACAAGTTTTTTCATTTCCATCGTGTTCTGCTTTAATTCTCTCACTTCTCGAGAAAGCTCTTCAATGGCTGCCAAAATCAGCTTTGTTTCTTAAATGTGAGAACAGTACATAATTAATTATTTAAATAAATTATGGTATAAATTATATAATAGTATAATATAAATTGAATATATTTAAAAATAATATAATTGATATAATAAAATAAATAATCACATAATATGTAATTAATAAAATTTTTAATTAATATAATATAAATTTATTATTTATGAATATTTCTTATATAATTTATTATTTATTGATGCAAATCTATGGAAAAGCGGCTTTCCCTGAAAAAGGCCGAAAACTTTTGTTGTTTCTCCAAAATGACTTATTTCAGCAAGAAAAAACCAAACAAATATTCTATATACCTCTCAAAGTAAATTCTGCTAGTTACTTTTAAACTTACTAGAAACGTGTAAACATCACATGTTCTGCAAAACAGGGTTATGTCATGTCATTCAATCAAGGAGTAATCTATATTTATATTTACCTCGTGTATTCATGATGATCTTCACAACAGAGCGATAGAGCACACGGAAAAATTATGTAATTATAACACAATGAAGAAACTTTCGCGACTGCCGATTGAGTACTCAACCCACGCCAACCCAAGTTAAAATGTCGGGAATGGTTCGGAAATAGCGAGGCCTTGCTTCGTTAGCGTTTTGCCGTCGTATGGCCTGTTTAGGCCAGCCAATCACAATCGAGGTAGCAATAGGGATACGCGATAGAAAGCTTGGCCAATGAAGAATCGCAGTCATGTTCAGACGCATTATACGGCTTTTAATGTCAATTTTAGACTAAAATTCCTAATGCAGCTGGAGCTCGTCCGATACTGTTGGCCATGAAATCCAAGCGAGGGGATAAAATTTGAAAGCACAGCGATATACGGGGTGTCCGAGACGGAGCCCACGGTATTCCACGCAAATGATCCGGAGCAGAAAAAGATGCTCAGCATCCCGAGTTCGGGATGAGTCAGGAAATGCTCTTTCCCGACATTTTTGGCTCTCTTAGTTTGAATTAGTGAAATTTTTACTAATTCAATGAGTGACTGATTCATCATCGAATTAGTGGAATTCCACAAGTTAGCTAAAGAAATAGTTAAATTCTACTACATGAATTAGTGATTTATAAATTTACCTTTCAGTTACACTGAGGGAAAAAGCTTTTCTGAAATAGTTAAAATAATTTAGTCATTTTAGATTTCGTCAGTTTGAACAAGAAATTTCTCTATTTTTGACATATCTATTTTTTGAAGTGGATTTAAAATAACTAAATAGTTTTTATCATTCTCAACATGAACAAATATACGATATAACTTAAAAATTTTTCACTATCGATAATTTATTTTATCTATATCAATGTGAAAAAAAGGATTTCAGCATTACTAACACTGTGCAACAAAATTTAAGTTTGAAAAAGTTGATGAGCTCTCATTAGCAAAAATAGATAGTACATGGCCCCAAACGCATATATGTCGGAGCATTTTCAAAAGTTAGCTCTTGTTTACGAGTAATTAATTATTAAAAATTCTAAATAAAAAATCGTATAACTTCATTCATTTTTATTCGATTTCAAAAGCGAAAAAAGGAAAATCGCTTTTTTAAACTGGGGAACTTATTTCTACTTAAAAATTTGCTGAAAGTTGCATTTTTTTGAAAAATTGCAAAATTTTTCGCAATGTTGCATTTTCGGAAATAATAATAACTTATGACTCGAATAAAAATGTTATAAACTTTAATATTTAAAATAAACTTTAATAAAAATTTAAATGAAAGTGAATAATTAATGCCTTTTTCCCAAAAATGCAACTTTGCGAAAATTTTTGCAAACTTTCAAAAAAATGCAAAAAAATGCAACCTTCCGCAAATTTTTCAGCAGAAATAGGTTCCCCGATTTGAAAGAGCGATTTTCCTTTTCTCGTTTTTAAAATCGGATGAAAATTGAGGGAGTTATACAATTTTTAATTTAGAATTTTTAATAATTAATTACTTGTAAACAAGAGCTAACTTTTGAAAATACCTCGACACAAATGCGTTTGGGGCCATGTACTATCGATTTTTGCTAATGAGAGCTCATCAACTTTTTCAAACTTAAATTTTGTTGCATAGTGTAGTGTAATACTCCGGCACGACTTTTTTGTACATGAATTACAATCAACATAAAATATATTTTTTATAATTACTGTAAGTGGAAATATACATCGCACATCCCAATAATATTGAACTATACTTATTTTGCGAATTTCGTAATAGTTGTTAATGACAAAATGATTCAATTTTTTTTTGTTTTTTTTTTGAGATCGTATACTTTCAGGATTAAATAATGAGCTCATTGTGAGGCTACTAGTTCAGTGAGTCGTAATTTAATAACTCATGGAATTTGCATATTCAAAGTAAACTATTTCGTTATTTTAACTCATCGTAACTAACTATAATAATATAACATAGTCATTTTAAATAAATATTTCGTGGTCACGTATTTAACTAAAATTTTTTAGTTGTTTTAGATAAATTTTAGCTATTTTAGAGAACCCTTCTCCTTCAGTGTATAGTTGAGGAGTAATCGTAATTACTAGATTTTTCGGAATTCCTGGATTCTCTATATTCTGAAACTTCTCTGGATTCTTTAAATTCTCGTGATAACTGAAATTTTCCGAACTTTACGGGGTTTCCTGCACTTTTCAAAGATAACCCGGATTTTTCGGGATTTCCCGACATTTTCGGGATTTCTCTACAATCCCAAAATGTCTATGGTTGATGAAATATCGGAATTACTAGATCTTTCAGAACCCCTGAATTCGCTAGATTCCCAAACTTTTCAGGATTTTCAAAATTTTCAAGATTCTTGAAATTCTCGTGATTTATTCAAATTTTTCGAACTTTTCGGAGATTTCTGAGTTTTTTAAAGATTCCCTGGATTTTCGGGATTTCCTGACATTTTCGAGATTTTTATACAACCCAAAAATTTCTATAGTTGAGGAGATAACAGAATTACTAGATTTTTCGGAATTCCTGGATTCTCTAGATTCCCGAACTTCTCAAGATTCTCAAAATTTTCGGGATTCTTGAAAGTCTCGTGATTACTCAAATTTTTCGAACTTTTCAAAGATTTCCAAGATTTTTCGGGATTTCTCAAGATTCATTTTACTAAATTTTTATTCATTATTTTATTTTATCATTCATTATTCATTAAATTTAAGGGAACAATTTTTAACTTAAGACATATTCTCTCAATTTAAGACTTACCTGTTCGAAAATAAGTTTGAAAATGGACGTGATTTATTGTAATATTTGAATTTCGTTTGTGCCTTAATTTTGTTGAATCTTAAAATAAGATTGACTTTTCAGAGTCCTTGAAGAAATATAGAAAGAAGTTTTGATCAACTTGATAGTCCAATAGTGAGTTTATAATATTTTTGACAGGTTTATTAGTTTTCAGTCTTGTAATTTCAGCAGTCAATGAAATTTTGGACAGTTTCAACGTTTTTGACATTTACAACAGTTTTTCAACAGTTTTGGCTGTTTTTCAAGTTCAAGCAGTAAGAGTTTTGACACATTTTATTTTAACGAACTGTTAAATTTTCAAAATTGCAAAATTCGGAATCACTGGTGAATTCAAAAACAGGGAAAACGAGACTGTGGTAATACTGTGTGACAAATTTCAGGTGAAAATTTTGATATCAGAATATAGAAGCAAAAATGTAATATACACTTAATTTTAAGACACACGTGTCTCAGGGTTTCAAGAAATTAGGTCAATAAAGCTTTCCATTTAAACTTTAAAGTGCGAAGATGAAACAAATCGTTGAATCAGTCGTTTTTGCGACCTAATTTAGCAAAACCCCGAGACACGTAAATCTTTAAATTTAGCGTAGATTTCATTTTTGCTTCTACATTTCGATATCAAAATTTGACATGCACAGTGTAATATGTTATTTATAAATTTTTGAAAATTTAGCTAAATTTCATGTATAGCCGAAAAGTATCTTGAAATTAACAAGAATTCTAGAACTTTTTATAGAATTTCATAAAGTTCTACTATTTTATTGAAGCAAATGAGAATTTTCAAGATGAAAATCTGAAATTCTACGTTCCTGAAAATTTAGCTTTAGGTACTTAAAAATGTGACGTATTCGAAAGTCAAAAGTAGATACCTACAAAATATCAAAAACTGAATATAACGAGTAAATATACTTGTATTCAATAATCAACATTAAATAATGTTCAATTTAGAGTACAAATTTAAAACATTTACGTTTTTAGCACTGAGCTATGTAAAATTAAACATCGAAATTCAAAAATCAATTTACACACTTTTTTAATTCCTTAGAGTGCATTTTTACTCTACATAAAGTCAGTGGTCATTTTTAAAAAAATTGAATTTAGCTCAAAAAAGAATGTATTTTAATTACTTTCGAGTGACTTTTTACTCTGAAAAAATAACAAATCATTTTAAGTTTAAGTGACAGTATTTTGACTCGACGTAAAATAAAAATTCCCTTTATGTATTTAAGAAAGCAACAAATTATCAATCTAATATAAAAACATATACTCGACGTCATTTTTACTTTCAACTTTAACTAAAGTAAAAAGCTGCATTTATATGCCATAGAAAACGAAATCCAGAATAAATTTATACATAAAACTTAATTTTGTTGGAGGGGGACACATATTTTCCCAAAGTAATATAAAAAATCAAGAATCTGTAAAATTGGCGCTAGAAACACATGAAAATATTTGTCATACTTTGTATTTTCGTCGGTGTCTTCGATGCGCAACGCTCTCATTTTCACGATCTCGAAAACCTCGCGAAGAACCAAGGCTTTTCCTTTTTCTATAAATCCTTTCATCGACTTTTTTCTCTTTTGCAGAAACCACGCGACGTTTTTTCTTCCTCTCAAAAATCTTTTTAAATAACTTCATCTTTTCAACTTTCAGAAAATCGATATTATCGATTACTTGATTTTGTGAAACACGAAAAAATGTCGAGCGAAGCGTAGTCGAAAAAGCCCGATTCGCGACTGGGTCCAATATCTATCTTTTACTCGGCATGTTTGATTTTAAGGGGGCGTTTCCACAAACTTCAACGATAAAACGCCAGATTGGAAATTTTATTGAGTTTCTACGTAGCATTTGGTATAAAAAGCGCAATCCACTTGCTGATTTGTCACCTAATCAAAACTTTTCGATTATGTGTTACGGCTATACATTTTCTACAGGGTGGGGCAAAAATAACAGTACAATTTTGATAGGCTGGTATATTTCATGTAGTGGGAGTAGAAAATCGGGAGTGGTATCAATAGGTCGGGAAAATCGTGCCGTTTTCAGTAGTTGCAATGGTTTGGTCCGGAAAACACAAGGGTTTCGCTGTCAGCGCATTTTTCGAAAATGGCTGATCTT
>JAPYZL010161434.1:0-18192 GCA_030522825.1 Platygaster orseoliae
AATGAAACAATTTTTCTTTCATTGCATGAACATTTTTAATGATATATTCAAAAAATCAGCACAATCCATGCAACAGATCGAGAGAAAAAAATTAATTACTAGGATGTTGCTAAAAAATTTAAATAATAATAACTTTTGAAAAAATGAAAATTCCTCAAAAACTCATTAACGGTCATCTTAGTTATGTAAAACTCTTACAAATTTTGCATTTACGAAAAAAAATCACAACCCCACAAAAAAAAGTGGCCCACTTGAGAAATTTTGACACACAACCTAATAAACTTAAATTTCCAAACGCTACGTTACAAATAATTTTTAAAAACCATTCGACAAACATAATCCGATCACTGGGTGATTAACCGCGGAAGTACCAGATCCCCGACGAGGATATCCGCTAATCCGCGTCTCGAAAATGAAGCTCCGGCGACACTGGCCATATTTTAGCGGAAAAACGCTTCATACGCCGTAGAACGGCTATGTCTGAGTGTACTTACAACGAGGAGGTGCCGGAAAAATAGAGCCCTCTAGGAAAATCGATTCAAACTCGCTTCCGTGAGTACCTAAGCTGCGCTTTAAAAACCTCGTGAAAAATTGCCGGCAGCTCTTCTCGTTTTATTTTGTTTCTCGGCGCGCTCTATTTCTCTATATCTCTTTTTCATGCCCGGTTTTTACATCTCCTCGAGCCAACGCCACGAAAACATTCGCCCCCAGCGTGGTAAACACTGGAGATTAATTATATACCCGCGGCTCTTTCCACGCCGGTACCGAGCGCTGATCCGTTCGACGTACGGCGACGATTTACGAGCGTCTCTTTCTTTTCTTCGGCCTCACCCTCGATCACCTCATTGCAACCCCCCTCCCCTCCTCCACCCTCCACCCACTCAACGTTAGGATCACTCCTGCGCCCGAGAGTCCAATAAAACTGGGTCGTTTCTGATTCCCATATCGAAGATTTTCTCCACCCACGCGATAAGCCGTTCCCCTTTCGCGGAGTCATCTTTAGCGACGCGGAAAAGCTCGGGATGGGAATTTGCAGGACCGGGGCAAGGTATGATCAAAGATGGGGATCTAGAATGAAAGGATTTTTGAGGAGGTTTTTTTTTATGTTTGTGGTTTTTTTGAAAAAGTGATATATTGTTATAAGATAAATATTTTTACGAAAAACTCCTCCAAAAAACTTATTTCCACATGCACATTTATGAATTATGTAGTATTTTAGTGCTGAAGCGATGTTTTTCAACAAAAAACTTACCAAATATCTCTATCAAATATTAGACGAACAAGACAGAAAACTCACGTACGAAAATATCAAATAACCTTTTGTATATCAGATGGACTAGACGCGATAAAAAGTTTTTAAAACAGTGTTACCATCTTCAGAAAGCAGGTATTTTCTCAGGAACTTTCCAGAAACCCCAGGTAAAAATGAGTAGATATCTGGAGATCTACAATAGATCTCTGGATATCTGTAGGGGATCTTTAGATATCCACTATAGATGTCTATAGATCTCATTTGATCTTGTAATAGATAACCGTAGGCTTACATAGATCTACAGATAGATCTCTGTATATCTACTCGTAGATCACCCTACTAGATCTCCGTATATCTTAGTAGATCTACTTGTAGATCTCGGTTGATTTCCATAGATCTGTTGGTAGATCTATGAAGATCTTTATAGATCTATTTATAAATCTCAGTTGATTTCCATAGATCTGTTGGTAGGTCTACGAAGATCTTTATAGATCTATTTATAGATCTCGGTTGATTTCCATAGATCTGCTGGTAAATCTCTGAAGATCTTAATAGATCTATTTGTAGATCTTGGTTGATTTCCATACATCTGTTGGTAGATCTACGAAGATCTTCATAGATCTATTTGTTGATCTCCGGTCATTTCCATGTATCTGCTGGTAGATCTATGAAGATCTTTATAGATCTATTTGTTAATTTCTGGTCATTTTCATAGATCTGCTGGTAAATCTCTGAAGATCTTTATAGATCCATTTGTAGATCTTGGTTGATTTCCATAGATCTGTTGGTAGATCTACGAAGATCTTCATAGATCTATTTGTTGATCTCCGATCATTTCCATGTATCTACTGGTAGATCTATGAAGATCTTCATAGTGTTATTTGTTGATTAAAATTTACTCAAGTAGATCTACAGCAGATTTACTCAAGTAGATCTACAGCAGATTTACTCAAGTAGATCTGCAAAGATGCTTGATTTGGGTACATCTCTATAGATCTACGTAGATCTATAGTAGATCTCATGCAGATATCTAAAGATCTACTCATTTTTACCTGGGACATCAAAAACACAGGCTTGTAAATAACACTCATTACTCTTCAGTTGAAAAAAACTGTCAACTTAAACTTCTCAAAGTTTGTTCACATCATAAAAACATGAATGCATTTTTAAACTTTTGTATTCCTGAAAAGTTTAATCGCTGTTTGAAAAAAGGTAACAAAATCATATTTTCCTTCAGGAATCATGAAAAACTATAAAGAACTGAATAATGTATTTCATCTTGGTTCTTTTTTTTCTGCCTTTTCAAACTCGAGGAATTTTTCTTGCAGCACAAGAAATTTGTATACATTACTTATTCGCCAAATTAATTTTTATTTTTGTTTCTACGTTCAATACAATTACAACAATCGCCGTGAAAAATAATACATCTCATTAACTGATCAAAAAATAAACTTGAAATAAAATCTTACAACAATAATGTGATTTCCAAAAACTGTTTCAAATTTAAAAACGAATTCGGACAAGTCGTATAAGATATCCGAAAAAAAAAAATTTTTTTTGAAAAGTCCAGAAAATCATAAACACTGTGTAATGTGCTTTAAATTTTCAAAAATCAAAAATTTTTTATCGAACGCATATTGTCGATAATTTTTCAACCTTTTTATAATTAATCAATTACACTGCTAATTTCAAAGAATATGAATAGCTTTTGTGTAATAATATAAAATAACTTATTTATAATATCTTTTTTTGGTAAATTTTAAAATTTCAGGAGTGATAGATAAATTTTGTAAATAATAAAAAAAATTTACGAAACCTAAGAAACTGGTCAAGATTGGGATATTTTTGTTTTTTTAACTGAATAATAGTTACTTTAATAAATACATACTACAGATTACTTTTAAATCGAAACTTCAATACTGCAAAAATTTTCTCTTTTATACTAAAATTATTTGACACGTCATTTCAGAATTGATGAATTTATGTTGCTAGGTATTTTGTGAAATTTTTACAGTTTCCTTTCAATTTTCTTATTATTATTTCTATGTCGGTTTGATATAAAATGATCATGAATTTTATCTAGATGTCAGAAGTCGAAACCTTTAAAAATTTCTTTATCTACTCACCCAATCTTCATTTTTAAAACACTACTAATCAAAAGTTTGAGTTCACTATTTATAAAAATTCAATTTTCTGAATAATGCAAGTTTTCTACTTCTTGGGATCCAAAATAAATGTTTTTTTTTCAAACTTACATTTTTTGGGTTAAAATAAATGAGGAATACTCTAATAAATATCTATATATTAAAGTGGAAAAGGCAGATATTTTGTCCCGTCGATTCCTTCTTCCAAAAACTGACATTTTTTAACAAGTTTCACACTAAAATCAATCGTTATTTCGTTTTTTAACTTTACAGTTGTATTAAACTTAATTTGAAAGTAAAACTTCATATATTTTGTAAGTATCGCATAATTAAGGGTACATTTATGGAATTTTTTAGAATCGCAAACAATGAAAAATATTACATCGTTTCCCTCATCGATATGTATGAATTCAAGGTGAATGCACTTTCGAAGCTTGACTGACTCTGTATCGAAGTTGCATTTCCAGACGCCAATGTCCGTGCTCGTAAAGATCTCTGTCACATGGTGCGACGTATCAGGGCACTCGTAACTTGATTCCACGGCCACGTGGTTTAAGGGCGCTTACGACAAAAAGTTTTTCAATCATGCTCGACGATGCACGAATTTTTCGATGTTTATGGCCTCGTATTTTCCGGTGCCTCAATAGTTCGATGTTGGGTTCAAGAAACGGTTAGAAGGTTGCCGGGTTTTTTTAATAAATTCAGAAGCCAATGTCATTTGCAACACATTCATATTTATCATCAGGTCATCAAGTACTCCATCATTCTCTCAAACTACGGAAAAACCCGAATTTCGGCGTGTCTACATCCGAAACGCCAAAGCTGATAAATCGACTCATCTAAAAGGTTTGTTCGCGCTCCCAAGTTTCTCCGCAGAAACGAGGAAGACTCTCAACTCATGATACACCAAGGCGTCGTTAGGCAAGTTCTTCCAGCACTCTCGTGACAAATGCTCTTCTCCCTCTTCTCTCTCTCTTTCTCATCAACTTTCCTCCCCTTTGCCTCATTTCTCTCGCACTCGCTGTTTTTAAACACAAGCGTCGATGAATCGACCCAGCAAAAAAGAGCAGAGCGAAACTGTCGTTTTTGCATTGTGTAAGGTGACGAAATTCCGTTAAAACTGCACGACTGTTCGAAAAAAATTCGAAAGTTTCCGGAAACTCGAGTATGGATTAACTCTTGGGACTCGTTTGGAGACTGCGAAAATCCTAGATTTGAATTAAAATTCTCCAAGTTGATACGTAAAAGAATATGAGTGTCTTCGGGAGTTTTACCCTTGGGTTTTGACAGTCTAGAAGAACTCTTTTTGTTAGTTTTTGATACAGCTGTTCCTTCAGCAACTGCTGAAACATACGTCCATCTCCTTTTGCTGCACTCAAAGCTGGTGAAACAAAATAATGCTTTGCCATATCAGTGGCGGCAGTTTGCTGACAGGAACATTAGGAAACAAGCAAACAACGCGGCATCAAGTCAGTGCCTCTATCGCCATATATCTGCGTATGCTTTTCCGGGCAGGTTGTAAATGTGCGGTCAACTGATTTATGGTCTCTCAAGATTATCGCTCCTTCTCTAAGAAGTTGAAGCAAGCCTTCCTGCTCATTCACCCGGCATTTCCGCGCTTCACCTCTCTTGCCCTTCCTGAAACTACCATCTGCTTTTCCAACTTCCAACCGAGATCTACGAGCCGAAGTTCAAATTCATTGTGTTAAACATTCTGTTAATTGCCAAATCCGAAATCCGGCTTTGGTTTAATCATGTCCAACTTCTATTTACTGATCACCAAGTTTGGGAATCGAAATTTTGACTAGATGATAACTGAATTTTGTGTATTTAGAACAGGGTTTCTTCTTGAATGGAAGAAGATGGAACGGAACTAGTCAAAAGGGAAAATATGACTTGAAACAAATAAGACGATTATTTCTGGCAACATAGATTATTTATAATAAATCAACGTCAAACAAAAAATTGTCATCAAATTTAATTCATAAGTTACTGTACTATCATCGTGAGACTTTCGTTTCATAAAAATTCTACGATATTTTTTTACCTACGGCATTCGGAGGTGAACCGGAATTTTCTCAGTTTACTGAAATGATCCCCGTACTAAATTCACTTGCCAGTTGGTAGAGCGAAGAGACATCAAAAGAAGCCAAACCACGGGGGATAATTCTCGGAGTTTCCGTGGGAAGTTTCAGAATGTTAAGTGACCGACGAACTAACTTCCCTCGGATGGGGCGAGTCTTCGGGTCGATAGGTCAACGAGTATGAAATTTCAATGAACCTCGGGCTCCTGTCAACTACGCTCACGGCGAATTCAGCGGGAATTGAATGTTCCGGGACGAAAATAACGAGTGACAAGACGCAAAACCTCGTTTCTGCGGGGTGCATCGTGAATTCTCTTTGTCCACGTCAACGTGATGCATTTTTTTGCACGATTTCGCGAAGATGCACGATTAACTAAGCAACAGAATTTTGATCGATCAAAAGAATCTCAAAAAAATTAGGAAAATTTTGTATAGAAGAAATTAAGATGTGGGTTTTCGAATTTCGTTTTCAATGCTATGAGTATTTTATATTTTTGTGGTATTTGTGTATTCAGATTTCTTTGATTCCCAAAAATTCTGCTAAGTTCTCTACTTGAAAAGTAAGCAAATTTTTTCTATTATCGGTATCATACAAGTTTCGGCAGCCAGCGTAATACTTCAGTCCCTCGTTTGCCGTTGTAAAGGCCGGGTCAGGATGCCTAAAAACTACTCCCGCATGTCTTGAGAATGCACAGCAAGACGCTGTGGGACAACAGTTTTGTTGCCCAACTCAAATATTCAAGACTCTCGACGGCACAATGATACGTGCTCTCCTCCCTTATCCGTCTTTTTTTCAGCGGCCATCAGCTTCCGCCCCCGGTATTATTCCACGACATTGTAGGGCTGTTGAAAAATTCACCTGAGGGAATTTAATTTTCCTTGGAAATCCATGCCTTTCTTGTAGAATAAAAACCATCACAGAAGTGTTCGCTTAAAAATTCATGGCCTCAGAATTTTCTTTCGTTTTTGTATTTTATGTAAACTTCATTCACGAGTTATAAACTGCAACCTGTTAAAAACATTTTTCTTGCAATGTGAATCATTTTGTAAATTCGTAAAAATTATAATTTGACATATTTGTGTTTTTTGTGAAGAAAAAGTTTAGAGTTTTTAAGTGAATGATGTGTAAAATGTGAATTATAAATAAATAAATATCGAGTGAAATTTATGAATGATGGTGATATACATCATGTAAATATTATTGAGTCAGAGTCGTAAGAGTACGATTTTTCGAATTTTTTTAAAAATTAAATGAAAGTATAATAACTATTGTGTTTTTTAAAACTTTTCGTATTTATAATACTTGAAGGATAAATTTATATTTTTATAATTCACATTAAGATTTCTAGAAGTTCATGCTGTTGTATTCAAAATTCAAAAATTTTTAGTGTTTGAATTTAATTTTTAGTAAATAATATATTTTTTACAGATTTAAGGTATTTTTTCTATTTTGCAGTATACCTAAAATTCATACAAATTCCTCGTATTTTTTTGTATTTTCATCTTGATTTTGAGAAAAATATTGCCAGTATTTCTGAAATTTTTGTTTAAGTTTACAGTGAATGTGATGGAATTAGATTTTTGTCATGTTAAAGTCACTGAGGCTTGACTTTTTTTTATGATACCTACTTATAGTATTTTTTAAAACTTTCTGTTATTTATAAAATTCTAAGGATTATCTAAGATTCTTATAATTCATATTAGGATTTTTGGAGTTACATGGTCTTGCATTCAAAATTTAGAGATTTTTAGTGTTCGAAATAAATTTGTAGTAGATGATATTTTTTATACAGATTTACAGTATTTTTCATACTTTGCAGTATACGTACAATTTTCACAATTCCTTGTATTGTTATGTATTTTTATGTAGATTAAAAAAAAATGTTTTTAGTTTTTTATACATTTTTGTTTCAATAATAAAATTATTACGATTTTTTCAGTATTTTGATAGATTTTAAGCCTTTTTGAATATTGATATACCAAAAACCGAATTCTTTACTTAAACATGGACCATCAAACGTTTTCAAAATTTTTATCATGGCCTTTTTTATAAAAGTTTAATACTGTTCGGAAAAATAAAAACTTTCTGTTGTTCATATTTTAATGAATAATCGTTCACTGACACTAAAATTTATTCTGTGTTTCTTTATGCTTCAAAATTCATATTTCGATTGCTGATAAATAATTTCTCAGATTTGCAAAAAAATTTTATTCCATAAAAATTTTATTTTTATTTTAATTTTATTGGACTTCTTAGTATGTATTTACTATTTATTTATAATTTTCTATTCATTTATAACTATTTATTTATAATTCAATTTTTTTTACCTACTATTCATATATATTCATATTTATAAATTTTGTTTATTTATTATTAATATATTTCATTATTTTTATTACTTTGTATTACTTCCTATTTGTATTTAATAATATTATTATTCATTCATATTTATTTCTATTAATCAATTTATTATTTATTATTTACTATTTCCTATATTTCTAATTTATATTATTTTATTATATTTTACTTCTGTTAAAAAAATTTCATCCCAAAAATTTTATCCAAAATAGGTTTTCGATGTTCGATGAAATATGTTGTATTTTCGTACTTTTAAAAAATATTCATAACTTTTTGTCACGTTTCAAATATTTGTATAGATTTATATGGTGCTTTTTTTAAATTCTGAAGTTGAATTAGTAATAAAATTTATCGCTTTATTTTAATGAATTGTTATGTAAGTTTTTTTGAACTCTAAGATTTTGAATTCGATGTTTTTTAGGTTGTACATATTTGTTTATATTTGTCAGAAAAAATTCCTAACATATAGTTTTATCATTTTTAGTATATTTGTGAAGTTAGTATGATATGCGAAAGATTTCCTATCATTTTCATGAATTTTCTTCTACTTTCCGAGAATTTGGTTCTCCAAAATTAAAAGTTTGTTTTTCATTTTGAAAATTTTAGGAAATTTCGGTATTTTTTCATTACTCACTGGCTCACAACAATTTTTTGTATATTTTCTTCCATTATTTTAGCAAAACGTACTCATTTGTTCATCTTTGAGAACTTACAATGAAATAATAATGAAAAATATAGAGAAAAAAAACGAACAATAATAGCATATCATCAAACCTACACTGTAAAAATTGAATCTTATTCCAAGATGCAACAAAGTCAAGGCACCTTTTGAAATTCGAATACAATTTAAAATACAGTCCAAATTCATAATTAATTTTAAGCAGGAAAGTCTTAAATTAAGAATATTTGACATAACTTTAGTAAATCATTCTTGATTGAA
Source organism: Platygaster orseoliae (assembly GCA_030522825.1). Taxonomy (NCBI): domain Eukaryota; kingdom Metazoa; phylum Arthropoda; class Insecta; order Hymenoptera; family Platygastridae; genus Platygaster; species Platygaster orseoliae. The sequence continues at coordinate 8,780 of JAPYZL010161434.1, forward strand.
AGTAAATTTGAATATAGACTGAATTTAAGATACTCTTTGAATTTCAAGTCGTCCCTTAATTTTGTTGCATCTTGAAATACGATCGACTTTTTCGAGTGTAACGCAGAACAGATTCCCTGTTGAATCAAGCTCACTGTAACCTCATCATCTCGATCCGCTGCTAAAAATTTCCAGCTCGAATTTTCGTCTGATCGATAAGACCCGACGTCGGAACATTTATGAAGTGTTTGCGCCTCCGATGATCTGTAAGATTCGTTCTGAGCGAACGATCGCTCTCGAGCCGCGAGATCTGGCCGTACGAAATGCCGGATTTATGACGGCACGGGGGGGATTTCGGAAATAATGGCTGGCAGACAAGGGCGTATAAAACCGATGAGCAGGCGACGTATTTGATGGCGCTGCAATGGACGGATCGAAATTTATATTGCCCTCCCGCGCTATCGGGTGTACAATCAATTTTCATATATCTTCGAAATTCGTTCGAGTGCGAGGTCGTCGATTGACATGATTGCTATAATTTTCCGTTTCCCCGGGTATCCCTCTTGATATTGAATAACTATCCATTAAGTGGATGGTACGCCGATCGATTCGGCTCATTATTATCCGGGAGTAAACACAAATGCCCGAGCCAGAAAATAATCCTCCAATTTTTATATGCCGATTCGTTAAATCGATCAACCGTCGAATCTAAATTGCATGATGAACGCGCATAAGCGAGATGTTCGGACCAGCGAGCCTTCGGTTTTTATCACAAGTATGACGTTAATTCGAGCGTGGTCGTTCATGAATGCTCGGCAAACCGAAAAACGCTCGGAAATTACACAATGTTTCGCGGAATGACCCATTAAGCGATTGAAGGAACCATTTTGCAGGGAATTCATACTCGAAAGAGTTTCGGGGCGTTTCACGCCAATTTGTGCATCGATGCATTTTTTTTGCACTACTAAGCTGCTTTTTTTTCTTGTAGAATAATTTTTAGGGCTTGGTGTCGATTGTGCACAAGTTTATAGTGCACATTTATTTTTGTTCAATGTTTAGTGCACAATAAAATGTGCACCATAAACTTGTGCACAATAAGATGTGCACCATAAGCTTGTGCACAATAAATGTGTGCACAATATAATGTGCACCATAAGCTTGTGCACAATAAATTTGTGCACAATAAATATGTGCACAATATAACGTGCACCATAAACTTATGCACAATATAATTTACAACATAAACTTGTGCACAATATAATGTGGACCATAAACTTGTGCACAATAAATGTGTGCACAATATAACGTGCACCACAAACTTGTGCACAATATAACGTGTACTATCAATTTGTGCACAATAAATGTGTGCACAATATGATGTGCACCATAAGCTTGTGCACAATATAATGTGCACCATAAACTTGTGCACAATAAATGTGTGCACAATGAATGTGTGCACAATAAATGTGTGTACAATAAAATGTGCACTATAAACTTGTGCACAATCAACACCAAGCGATTTTCAGTAGTTTTATGTAAACATCACCAAAATTTCGCACCCAAATATATCTCTGCATTACTCCAACTCCACGCAGAGAATCGTTATTCAATAGTGCGGACCAACGGGTACAAAAATGATATTTTGTGGTGCCTGTGGGCGCCGTTGCCGTAGTCACATCTTGATAATGACCACGCAGATAAGAGTCCGAAACGAGGGTGACGGAGATCGCAAAAGATACGCTGCGTAATAAATACAGGAAGCTATTAAATCGGCAAAGTCAGCATTTTCGTCGACCAATAATTCGCGTGATGCATGGCCCCGATATCGACTAGCGTTGTACTTAGCTCTACTCTTTTTCTCCGGATGCCGTTCTGGGTCAACAGTCAACTGAATAATGAAATTTAAAGCTATTGTTTTTTTCTAAAAAGAAGAAGTGAATATTATATCAACAGACTACATTGGAAAACCGATTAGGTTCACTCAAAGGAATTATTAGTTCAGGGAAACAAAGTTGATTAGACATTCAGAAGTTTTCGTGTAGCCAGAAAAGTTTATGATTCTTCTTACTTGAATTTGTTTTTCTGAACTTAAAATTCATTAAGTTGAACTGAATATTTAGTTAGTCAAATAATGACTGAACGTTTGTTTTAGAAAACGAAATTGATTTTTCAGTGCAATTTAAGTTTATAAACTAATTAACAATAGAAAAAAGTCACTTTTTTACATTACTATGAGCCTTTCCCATTTCTAATCGTCGGATCGAATTTGTCCATGATTGAGATTTTTTTTATGCTTTTCTGCTATTTTTTTTAAATTTTGATTTCTTTCCTTAATAAAAAATTTTTTTGTTAATTTTGGGCATTTCATTTTTGAATACTTGTAACTTTGTTAAAAATAAAAACATACTGCAACAAATTTTTTTTCTAGCACTCGTTATATAATGAACGATTTGAAAATTTTATAAATTTATTTTGGGTTATTCACATAACAATAGAATGTTATTGCAAAATTGTTCAATTTTTTTATTAATAATACCATTTAAATTTTATTCTGAAATTTTTCTAAATTTCAATGTAGAAATTTAAAATTTGTTGCCTTGGGATATTTCTATAAATTTATTCAGAATTATTACAAAAAATATTTCAAACTCGAAAACTGGCAGTGAAACATCTTTTTATGCTGGAATCAATTAATTAACAGCTGAACTTGAATTGAAATTTCACAATATTATCATGATTTTTCAAGATTGGTTAAAATTTGAAAAGATTCAGAAAATTTTTAGGATTTTCGTAATGGTTCACAAATTTTGAGAAGTCCCGAATACTACAGTCAATGTAATGTTCATTTAATTTTCAAAAATCAAAAAATTATTTATTGTACAGAGATTTTTCATAATTTTTTATTATTTTGTAAAATTATTACATATATACTGCAAGTTATGAATTTTTTCTTCCAAATATTGAAAAAAATTTTAATAATTTAGAAAGAGTAGGTAAATTTTGTATTTTAAAAAAAAGAAAATTTTGTTATTTTGTCAAGTTTCGGTCATTTCATTTTTGAATACGTGTAAGTTTCCTAAAAAAAAAACAAATTGCTACGAATTTTTTTTCTAGTACTTGTTTTTAGTATATATATTAGAATAAATTATTTGAAAATTAGTAATTCACATAGCAATAACAAATCTATGCATAATTGTTCAGTTTTTCATGAATTATTTTGTTTTTATCCTATTAAAATAGTGTACACCAATTCGTATATTGAATAAATTGCTTTAAATTTTTACGATACATTATTACATTTGAATTTTTCAGACTTGAAATCTGTCAGTTGAATATCTTTTTTTACTGCAATTAATTAATTACTAAATGAACCAGATGTTATATTTTACACTATTATCATTGTTTTTTAAGACTGGTTATAATTTCAAAAAATTTGGAAAATTTTCAGGATTTCTGTTTCAGTTCACATATTTTGCCAAGTCATGAAAATTCAGAAACTTTGTTATCTTCATTGAATTTGCGAAAATTAAAATATTGTTCATTGTACGGAAATTTTCCTTAACTTTCTTAATATTTTGTAAAATCAATTACTTATACTGCGAATTCTGAAGTTGTTCTTCTAGATATTCAGAAAATTTTTAGCATTCCAGAAAAATCTAGATCAATTTCGTATAGTAAAAACCAATTAAATTTCATTCCAATACTCAACTCATTGTTCACTTTTTTGCTATACATCGCACATTTCAAATGACCCAGACAAATTTCTCCAATTCTCTCCCAAACAAAACCATTTTCACGATTGATAGCACAGAAACATAAATAAACATTCCAAAAGAACAAGCTTATAAAAAAAATGTCGTAATCGACAAAAATCCGAAAACTGCATAAAACCTGGAGCACGAAGTCAGCCCCAAAAAAAATTCCTCTTATCAAAATCCTACTCGCAACGATGTACAATTGCCTAGAAGCCTGCTCGGAATAACTTGAGTCGGTAATCGAAGAGCCAATCGCAACCGCTGTTGTGCAGCAAGAACCCTTTCGATGTTCTTTGACCCGTTTTTCATTATCCACGTACTCTCCGCTCGTAACATGATCTGTTCGTTGCAATTGAAACACCGGCTTTACGAAAATCAGGTACGGATTTTTAGGATCCGCAGTTTTTCCAAGCGTCATCTTTACATCTCGCATCAAATGCCCTGAATCGCTCGAATCTCGGTGTTTGTTAACGAAAACGCGCGCCTATATCGAACGAAACGCCTCCATTTCAGCAGCCAACAAAGGAAGCTATGTTTTATCCGGGCGCATTCAATGGCCAGCCCAAAACCCGGACTATCCGATTTTGCCCTGCGAATTTCGCAAGAAAGGCCAAGGAAATTTCGCTCATTTGGAGCCTTGGATCGAATGGCTCCGCGACGTACCCTTTGTCAGAGTTCCCAAGCAGCTCATTTCCATGTAAGCTACTTGCCGAGGAATTTGCTTTTGCACTGGATTGCATTTCTTGAAATGATTCGCAAAATATATTGGGCATTGCGTGCCAAATCATGCATATTTCGCGGGGAATATATCAGCTTTTATTCAAATCAGCATGGTATTGGAAAGGTTTGTGAAGTATGATTGGATTTGAGGTGACTGATATTTTCGTGCAATTGGGTTTTACGTCTGATGCGATTTCAATATTCAACTTGAAAATAACTTGCATATGAATAACAAAGCTCGAAAATTCTTTCTCCTAACCACGCCACCAAGTTGAAAAGCCAGGCATACAAAATTTGGAATCTTCATACTTGGGACGTTTCTTCGAAAAAGACTCTGGAAAAGTAAAGTGAATAAAAAAAAGGAGGGCAGCGTTGAAAAAAATGAGAAAGGAAGAGAATGAAAGTGCCGGCCAACAAGACCTTCCGCGGGAGAATGAATCGCGCGGCGTTTCCTAGGGCAGTCATTTTTCCTCGTAGGCTTGGATTAAAAATCTATTATTTAAGGTGGCGCCGTTGCTTAGAGGGAGGGCAAACAGGCACTCTCTAAATTGTACCAGCCGAAGAAGCCCCGTATATTTCGCACCTTCGCCCGTATCGAACATTTGCGGGAGTTGTTTTGACGCCGAGCCGAATGAAATGACGCTAGGGCTTGTATTATGCATCAACAAATGCTCGGGTGTATTTTTTTGTGACCGAGAATTCCGTTGCAAGGTGAAATGAAGCGCTCGAAATTCAAATGCACAATGGATTTCCCTGCTCCACAGTTGAAAGATACCGGGCGGAAATTGTGTCCTACATTTTGACTATGAAACTATTTTAGGAGCGCTCTGTCTCCGTTCGTTTCCTGCGTAAGGATGAACTACAAGATCGTCTGTGGATTAAGTTTTCATTTGATTCGACTGATAAAGCCACGTTGTTTTTTAGTTTTTATGTTTAGGAAGTGTGATCGATCTTTTCAACATGCAATAACAAATGAACATAATAATTATAATTATTGTAATTATCGATTAATATTGGAAATAAGAATACAATAAAATCACTCAACAGAAGTTTATTAGTTTTTCAATTGCTTGATATTGGCTCTGAGAAAATATCAAAATTCCTCATTCGGAGAAAAAGGAGAGAGAGCCTAAAAATTGTAATATACAGTACATTTCTTTAATTTTTATGTAGAACTTTTGAAAAATATCAATATTTCGGATATAACTGTAAATTTTATCAAATCAGGGTAGATGATTGTTGAGATTAACAATGAAATCAAAAAGTAACATTGAAGGAAACTTATGGAAATATAAGGATTGTGATATTTTTATTTGATATACATGGGATTTTCTTTCAATTTCAACGCTGAAAAAAAAATTATACTTTTGACCATAAAATATCGCAATCGTGTGTGTTGCAATTCGTTAAAAATCCCAAATCCATCCTATATTTTGCAATAAATATCACTTCCTCTCAGAATTCTGACCCCAGTGACAAAGTAAGTGCTGATTTCCGCGTCGTTCTAAATGCAAGTCGAAACTGACATGACTACGTGATCGCGGCATGCCATGGTTGTACAGCAGTCTCGTCAAGTTGTGCTCTCGTGCTCCCCAGAGTCGATAACTCGATGATACCGAACTCCCGCGCGCGCCAGCGGGTAAGACAATAGCCGCTCCTGCTTTCCTTTCTAGCCTTACTCGAGTCGGCTATGCTCGGAAGCTTCACGGACTTCTGCTTTCCACCCCTGTTATGGTAATTCGCGTTTCACGCCTTAACCGGGGAATGTTATAGTGTTTTTGACGTAGAAATACGTCTCCAGTCTGGGCCAGTTGAAAAATAGTAGGTTTCTTCACTAGTGTGGAAAAGTTTTTTTTTCCCATGCATCCATAAAAAAGGCCACTTTATTTTTATGAAATGCGGAAACAAAATCCCCTTTTTGGGATACCCACAAAACCAGCGGCAGTCATCAATAAATTCCTGGAAAACACTCATAAATCACGGATCGGGCAACTTTCTTCCCTGTGATCTGGGTTTTATGAATATTTCCCTAGGATTTTATTGATAACTCCCGCTGATTTTTGAGTACTCCAAAAAGAGGATCTCGTTCCCGCATTCCATAAAAATGAAGTGGCCACTTCTACACATGCATGGAAAAAAATATTGTATGCTACACGAGACAAAAAGGATGATTCCAACGAGTGCAAAGTTGGAATCATCCTTTTTTTCTCTTGTAGCATAAATGTCTATTTCACACTAGTAAAGAAACATACTACTTTGTCCTCAAATTAGACCGTCAAGTTCAAGATGGTCAAAAAGACTATCTTGAACTCCACCTGAAAGCCCAGTTGACGTTCATCAAGCCCCGGAAATATCCAAAGCTTTCGCAAAATCATGTAGTTAACAGCATTCCTGTAACAGTTATGGCACGATGTTATTCAAATTTGCTTTACATATAACTCGGAGTGACGACTGAGACGAAATTATATCCGCCAATAAGTGGAGTCCGGTTGGCCGAGTTGCCACGACAGCAGTTGCAGCACTGAGGAGAAGTTACGCTATTATTTAGTGTTTGAATGCGCGATAAGAGAAATCGTGGGTGTTTCGGACGGACATTGTTCGCTTCGCAAATAACGTTCGTCCTATTCAGTTTCCTACTCAGAGAGTCGACCGATACGTGTGGGTAGATATAAATGCTGGAAAATGCATGTTTATGTTGCCGGCTTGTGTGCTCGTATACCGTGACCCTCACAGACAAACAGCGGAAAAACGAGTCGCCCCGGCCGCCCTCGAAAAACGTACAAGATAACACCCTTTACGTGACTGTAGTACGTGAATCGTCGCTATTGTCTCGGATACAACCAGATCGATTTCTTTTTTCAACCGTTTTTCAATATGCCACAATATGTGCGCTCGCTCGCGACTTGTGTAAGGCACAGATTACAAACATGTTTCGTGCTCGATTCGGTCATTTTCGACCGAGTGACTTTCAATGGCTCCCTTCCTCATTTTCGACTTGTCCTTGATAATAAGGATATAGAGCAATAATTTTGGAGACGAATGTAAAAGTGGGGAAAATTGCATAGTTTTTAGATGAAAACGTGAGTTTGAAGGGTATCAACGTTTTTCGTCTAAAAGCGAATCGATCGGTTCCTCGTGACATGGTGCGGAATATTAATTCCCCCGGAGGAATATCTTGAGGCAGGTGCTTAGAATAGTACATTTGACCTGTCTATTACTCAAGCGTTGCGCCGTGGGACATTAGGACACTATTGGTACATTATCCGCGAGCATTTTTATTCACTTGATAATTACCTTGCTATTGTGTGGTGAGAAAAGACAATAACAAAGTTGAATTATTTTTTATGTCCTTGAATAATACCTTTTCTAAGACGTATCGAGTAGATGAACTAAGCTGGTTCTGGTCCTTGGGACTCATGGACTAGAACTGGCTTAGTTCATCTACTGTATCAAAATTAGTCCTTACTAGATCAAAATGATATTATTTATGGGACTAGCTTGCAAAAGAATATTTTAAATAACAAAATTTTATTAAGAAATGTTAGACTAAGATAACGTAGAATATAGAACTTGAAAAATTGTTTAAACTCAATGAATTACAGGGGAAAGCTAAAATTCACAAGAATGGTTGAACCGCTAAAAACTAGAAATTTATAAAGAAATTCGATAAAACAACGGAAAATCTTTGGAAATAATAAGATCTGATGAAAGACTTAAAGTAATAGAATTCTATGAAAGAATAGTTTTCTGAAAAATCTGAACAAAAACTTACGATCAATGACATTACAAGAGATCTAAACATTTCAGAAAACGAAAAGAAATTTTATTAAAACTAAAACAGTATAAAATAGAAGACATCCTTTAAAAAATGAAAAACTACATACACACGATTTTTCCACAAATTTATGAAATTGTTGGAAAAAGATCAAGATTCAAATTCTAGAAATATATGTAGCAATCTAATAAAAAACTGAAGGATACATTAAAATTCAAAAAAAAAAAAAAAAAAAAATACGGAAAAAACGAGAAATCTATTAGTTAAAAAAAGTTTGTATGTATAATTTCCTTTTAAATCCATAAACTGCAAATTGTAGAGCAAATAATTTTTTAAATCTTTGTAGAAATCCATAAAAATACAAAGAAATTCTTTTATTGCACAAATACTAGAAAAAATCATGGTTAAAAAAAAGGAAGAAATTTATATAAAAGATTATTCCTGCTGGGAAATCAATCAAATACTCAAAATCTTTGAAATTTCAAATACCATAGTATCAAATTTTAGAGATTTTTTGAAGGATTCACAGAAATATTCAAAAACTACAAAAACATAAGAAAATACCTCGAAGTTAAGTAAATAACATACAATACGAAAATTTTAGAAACGTATAAAACAGAGATAAAGTATCATATTATTATAAATTTTAAAGGATCTATGAAAATACTAAAATTTTTTTTCTTTTAGGACATCACTTCCAAGAGCTTCGATAAATAGTACCATTAATGCTTAAAAATTGTACTATCGTAAGGCACAAGCAGTTTCACAAAAACCCGGACAAGAATCAGTTTAGTTCAAATACCATCTAAAAGTTCCAAAAAATACCACAAAATCACAAATGCCTCAATTATGAAAAATGTTAGAGACCTAAAAAATTTCTTGAAATTTCGAAAATTTTGAAAATTGAAAAACCTCTGAAAATGACAAAGTTACATAATTAGAAGTTGACACAAGATCACAAAATGTAGCTAAATAACAAAATTTCACAAAATTAAAAATTTTTGAAATGCCACAAAATTACTGTAACGAGCGAGCTCGCTTCCCCTCATTCCCCTCAATTCCGCCCACGCGTAACAAACACGTTGTGCTTTCGCAACGCCAGACATCATTTGTAGTATCTTAAAGACGCTCATTTAGCACTCCATGCTGAAGCATACAGGCTTGAATGAGTCATCTTCGATAAA
>JAPYZL010161461.1:0-11835 GCA_030522825.1 Platygaster orseoliae
AGTGCAATAATTTTGTGAAAATGAGTGACGAAAAAGTGAAAACGAGATATTAGGTGACTTCAGATTGAAAATTAAAAAATGGAGGAAAATTCTTGCACCTTATCTTTATACAACCCCGGTTCATGCTCGCGTAGATTTCGTGATACTGTGCGGCACTGGTGAACCATAATCTGAAACTTAGCCATAATGGCAGCCTCCTATGTCGGGACCACACTAGCTTCTACGGAGAGATAGGCAATGCTCAGTCCATGTACTATATGGTCTAAGATGGACATACGGAAAAATATGAACGCGCACTTTCGACATATCGGATAAATTGTTAATCGGTCGATCGAGTGTTCGGTTTAATGACCAATCGAAATTTTAAGTAATCGGGGCAATATCATTTCGGTGTATCAAACGATCGAACAAATCGCGATTCGATTCAATTTACTTTCGAGTAAATTATCAATCGGAAAATAACCAATTTCGGATAAATAAGTACGTCCCCTAATTGGACATTAGCAATATTCTGAGGCGATTTTTTTTCATATTCCTGGTACATTCCTAGAATATTGTGTGTTAATAGGGGAATTTTTTTGACTGAAAAATTGAAAATTTTTTTATAAAGTTGGAAAATTTTTTATAAAAATATCAGTTCATAAAAAATACGAACCGGGCTGAAATATATTTTTATAAAACTGTCTTTCTTTTTTATAAGGTCACTTTATAAAAAAATTTTTTTTTTATAAAAATTTCATAAGGTTGACTAAAAAAAATTTCTGATTTTTATAAAAATTTTGCCTTTTTTTATAAAAATGAAAATCATTAGGGTTTCCTGTTGTTTACAACTTTATCCACTGTTTTTGCATTAACGCAACAATGATTGCATATAGAAATTCAAAATTTCGCGGGGAATGTCGGTAAGGTAAACGACGAAGGTGCAGGTCGAGTCGTCGAGTACAGTTGGGCACAATAGTAGACAATACTATTACAATACACTAATACAATAGTTAACTATTTTGTACTATTGCGATTTTCTTACTAGAGTATTATTTTTTTTTTTTGATGGGGGGAAATTCCGATATGTTTCATTGCAAATATGTAGGATTTACATATTCAGTACTACAATTTTCACATTTTGCTAGTATCGAATGTAAAGTTTTCTAGTAAAACTAAATATAGATAACAAATATAAATTACAAACTTCCCGCGGCAGCCATATTGAATTTCGTTTGTGGCTTCACAAATCAGAACAAATCACAAAGCATCGACTGGCATCGACGTCATCACCATTTACGTCAAAGTTGATCGTTGTTGATTGTTTTTTCCGTTTTTTCTTTGACAGAGGATTATTTGGGTTATTCTAACAATTCAAGAAATCAGGAATTCTTCAAACAATTGATGTGGAAAAGTCCATGAAAAGTTGATGTGTCATTTGCCGAAAAAGGTCATTTTCACTTCTTTTTAAAGAATTTTTCTGTCTACATTATTATTATTTTTTTTTTGATTGGGGGATATTCCAATATGTTTCATTGCAAATATGTAGAATTACAATTTTCACATTCTGCAAGTATTGAATCCAAATTTTTCTAGTGCAAAACAGTTAAACTTTTTTTAATTCACAATAAGCAGTTATTTTTTAATCTCAATTTCTTTGGAGTTAGGACAAGTGAAGTAGTGAACCAATTGTTATAAATAAAAAAACTCGTTGAATTGTTCACGTTTTCCAACCTAAATTTCCGCTAGTCCATTTTAATTTTATTTTTTCAATAAAAATATTTTAATTAATGCTTTCAATTTTGATGAAAATGAATTGACCTTATTTATGTTATAATTTTGTAATTAATGAAACGTAAATTACTACTTTTGAATGAATAGCAATATTAAGATCGATAACATATTTAATTGCAAAATATTATTAAATTTTAGAATTTGTATTGTATTGAAAATTGTTGGAAAATGATTACGATGATTATTGTATACAATGATGATGATTTTTAATAAGTATTTTACAAAAATTGATATAATTGAAAAAAAGTCTATGATGATTGACACTCTTTAAGGTTTTACCTAATTAGAATAAATGTAGTTGCGAAGGAAATCATTTTTGGCTCATTTCAGATAATTTATATTATTAAGAAACTTTAATAATGATATTTATTATGATTGATTTTATTTAATTTATTATCTAGAAACTTTAAGAAACTATAATAATAAACTATAGTTTGATTTAAAATAATATTAAATTAATCATTAATATTATATTAAACTTTAATTCAATATAATATTTACAAATTTTCAATTTATATTATAAAGAAAATTTAATTTAAAAAATTTTATATTATTAATATTATTAATAAACTGTAAGTTAAAAAGAAACTTTAAAATTTTTAATAATAATTAAAAAAATTTGATAGAGAATCATTATATCAAATCTAGTTTTTCAATTGTATGCAGCAAGTGTCAAATTCACTACATTTTAATTTTTTTTTTTTTTTTTAATGGTCAAAGAATTCTGAGTAAAATAACAATTATGGGTGTAATATTTCAAGTCAGCCGACACAAACTTTTGACCAAACACTCATTATAATTTCTGTCGCTGATGCTAGGAATTTGCTGAATTACGGCAAATCGTTAAACATGGTCGAAGACAGGTTGTATGAAATTGGTCATCGAATAGAATGCGAAGGACATCTAGGAACTCTGAAGTATGTCGGTCTTGTTGGAAACACAAAAGGAAAATGGTTGGGAATCGATTGGGATGACCCTTCACGAGGAAAACACAATGGCACTCACGAGGGTGTTGAATATTTTAAAACAAGGTTCGGAAAAATCAATTTTCCTCATTTAACTTCCTTTGAAATATATAAATATAATAAAGTTTTGTCTTTTTCATGTATCTTCTATTTATATTTGAGACAGTGCAACTAATATTGTATTGTTAAAAAATTAATGAAGTAGGGTAATTTAAATGTCTAACTGAAAAATGTCTACTGATTAATTAAAAATCAATTAAATTGAATTTTATCTCTAATGAATGTTCAACATCAAATAGGAGATAAATATAGGCCAGAAATGAAGTATACAAAAAATTATAGTTATGTATTCAATTGATGAAAAGAAAAATCTGAAATTGAAAAATTTGTGATTTTTTATGTTTTGACATAGACATAGGTCATAGACATAAGAGGTCGTGCACATAATATGTCACGAAGTGTGACATAGGAGGAAGGGAGGGGCATCTGTCACGTTACGTCACACATTCTTGCATATGCTTCACAAATTTTATTTGTTTCATGATTTTTGTGAAATTGGTAGCAGTATTTTACCGGTTTTTCAAAATTTTTAGTTGATTGTAAATGTACTATTTTGGAATATAATTTGTTTAAATATATGTGTGATCATACCAGAAATGTATAGGTAGATGAAATTTTCAGGAGGGGTTTTTCAAGAAAATATATATTGACTTTGGGATTTTGTAACTCGAAAAAATCATAACTTGACAGATTTTAATCATTTCATAGGCTCCTGGATTTTTTGTATTATATTATGCTATTTATAAAATTTTGTTGTATTTTCTAGTATTTTTGTAGATTTCTAGAATGTGATGCTTTGGTATTGAAAATTCAACGATTGTGATTATTTTAATTCATTTTTAAATAAAACAGTATCTTTTCTATGCACTCTCAGTACTTTTTTTTGTATATTTATAAGTATTTAAAGAATTACATGTTCTAGAATTCGAGGTTTTATAAATTTTTGAGAAAATCATTTTTACATAGTTATTGAGTATTGAATGATTCCTAGTATTTTTCACAAATTTTTTAATATTTATTAAATTGTAAAGGATTTTCTAGCAATTTTTTTAGATTTCTAGTATTTTGTAGATTGTGTAATAGATTTCTGAGAAAATTATGTCTCCATGGTTATTAGTATTTTTGTAGATCTGTAGTGCTTTTTATTTTTTTAGTATTTATAAAATTTTGTTGTAGTTTCTGGTGTTTTGTAGATTTCTAGTATTTCTATAGATCGCTCTACAGATTTTTAGAATGTGATGCTATAGTATCAAAAATTCAACAATTGTAATTATTTCAATTTATTTTTTTAAAAATAGTATCTGTTCCATGCATTCTTAGTATTTTTTTTCGTATATTTTCAAGTATTTCGAAAACTACATGTTCCAGGATTCAAGTTTATATACATTTTTGAGAAAGTTATCTTTGCAATATTCAGTATTAAACAATTTCTAGTATTTTGCAGATTTTTTAAAAGATTTCTGGAATTCGGTACTTTATAATCTAATCATGGAGACGTAATTTTTCCAGAAATATATTAAAGTACTAAAAATATATTCGTCTCCATGATTTTTAGTATTTTAAAGATCTCTTGTGTTTTTTCATTCTTTAGTGTTCATAAAATATTGTATAGTATTCTAGTACTTTTATACATTGCTTCATATGCTTTCCATAATTTGGTTCTCAAAAATTTGTAGTTCTATAAATCGTAGGTGTTTGTTCAGATTTTGCAGAAACCAGTTCTTTCATTGAATTCTATTAATTTTAGAATTTTTTCAAAGTTTATATGATTCGAAAGATTTTATGGTATTTCTATTAATTTCTATCTAGATTTCTAGAATTCAATGCTCAAGCCAAAGTTTTTTTGTGATTCTTTGAATTTGGGTAGATTCTAGCTTTGTAACAATTTTTCTTTTATACATTATTCTAGCCAAACATTGATAATTCGAATTTCGTTGCGGAAAAATTCTCCTGAAATAAGAATTTTTGTTATTTTTGAGTCAGCAAAACTATTGTTCAAAGACTCTTTAATATTTGTCAACAATTATAAGTGATTCTCAAAAAACATTAATTTCGCAATAACTAAGATTTTAATTTCGAAATTATGGGTTTCTTTTTAGATTTCCAATATCCGGTTCTTTCATCAGACCAGAAAAAGCAAAACTTGGAATTTCATGCCCAGAAGCTATAAAAAAACGCTATGGTCTCATAGATGACGAACTTGCGGGTTTTGAAAGAGAAAACATGTCGAGTTTTCAAAAAAAAATCAATGTACCTTTTGAGGTCATCGGTTTCAGCAAGGTCAACAAAAAGCAGAGCAATTTCGAGTCTTTAAAAAGCGTTTGGTTGAGAGACCAGCTCGTGAGGCATGCAGGAAATCCTGGCGAATTAGGGGAACTTTGCCCAAATTTAGAATCTTTGGATTTGTCGAAGAACCTTTTTAATTCCTGGAAAAGCTTAGCTGAAATTTGTTGTCAGCTTTGTCGGCTTGTTACGCTCAATGTTAGGTATACATTTTTTTGAATGTGGTAGAACAATGAATTTTCGCCATATTTAAAAAAAAATTTTTTTTTCTTTTTCAGTGAAAACTACTTGCCTATCGAAACAATTTTGGAATCTTTGAGAGACTCTTTTTCAACAATCGAAGATTTAACTATGACAAGGATGCATTACAATTGGGCTGACATCGAAAAATGCATAGCCATGTTTTCTGCATTGCAAAAACTTTCAGTTTCCTTTAATGCCGTACAAATCATAAATGAACCTTCCAAGGACTCGAACTTGATGGGATTGACAAGTTTAAGTTTGGATAATAATCTAATTTCTAGTTGGAGCGAAGTCCTGAAACTGGGTTGCATTCCAAAGTCAGGATTTTTTCTTTGTGTTTGTTTTTCCTGAAAGCCAGTTTGATTAATTTTCATTGTTGTTTACAGTTTAGAATCACTGAACTTGAGCTCAAACAAGATAGACAAAATAAGGTTTGATACAAGACTGGCGGAGAAAACGGATCTTTTTCAAGCTCTGAAACAGCTGAATATTACAAATAACCTTATTTCTGAGGTACACACGAAATTTACGCGGTATAAATTTCATGAACACAAATTAAAAAAGCAATTTATTTTCTTAGTGGAAATCTATACGAGAACTCGAAAAACTGAAGAATCTGGAAGATTTGAAGTTTAAGGAAAATCCAATCTTGGAATCCGTCAACGTTGAAACGAGCTGGCAAATAATCATCGCAAGTATATCAAAGCTTCAAGTTTTTAATGGCCACAAAATTCAAGACCAGGAAAAACGAGGCGCGGAATACGATTATTTAAAAGAATTTGCTAAGCAATGGATTGACTGCGAGGACCAGCCAGAAAAAAGAAAGGAATTCATCGCTGATCATCCTAGATTTCCTGATCTTATAAAAAGTAAATCATAGTTATGACAAAATAATTCATGAAATTTTTAAACTATTTACAGCAAATAATTAATTTGTTGCTACAACTTTTTTATTAAATACAGTAAGAAAAGATTTTTACTTAAATTGAACCTTCTGGACGTATTATTTTCAGAACATGGTGAACCAGATTTGCCAGCGCCTGAAAAAAAATATGAAATGGCGTCAAACGTGATAACAGTAGAATTCTCGTGTCCAAACGATTCGAGTCAGCCGAAAGGAATAAAGAGAAAACTGTTAAAAAACATGAACGTGCAAAAAGTGATAGGCCTGTCACAAAGACTTTTCGATACTGGTCGAAAAATTCCAAAGCTCTCTTTTTTACCACTTGGAGTAAGAACACGTACTTTTTATAAATTTACATGTGATTCAAATAATGCCAATTCAGAAATATTCAAAGGTTTTCCAAAATTTAATACAAAAACATGTTCTCATTACTTTACTCAACTTTTTTGGAATGTAGTAGTTTATTGAAATACTAATTTTTTGTTGCAGTTATCAAATCAAGAAATACCTCTCGACAGACCACTCCAGGAACTTAGCTACTACTCGATGGAAGACGGTGATCACATTCTTGTGAGGTGGTGACACATTTTTTATATTGTTGACAATTCCTTGAAACTTTGTTAATAAACTTTATACATAGCTTGTAATTTTTTGTTTTCTTGAAAATCCAGTTTATTTTTGCCCAAAATTAGATCTCAACACTTATCAAATTTTCAAACTTACTTTATATACTCTACAAAATATTTTATTGAATGTTTATATTTACATATTATCTTATATTTTGCTTGGAAAAAAAGCTATCAAATATCCGACATTCAGTCGTATATGTTTCTAAAGACCACAAAAAATTTGAAATATTCCCGGACATATATTTATTTTACGTGAACAGTATAAGAACATCAGACCGCCGAAGAGATCCTTCGGCGCGTGACTATGGCTGATGCACACTGATATTATTTATTCAACAACTTTGTCAATTTATGAGACCCATTTTTTTTCTCAACTGAATTTTTCGTAGGATTAAATGGAGATTCCAGAACACTTTTCCGATTTTGAAAATCACGTGAAGAACACATTTTTTTATAAATTGTTAAGCAACAATTGTCGCTAATTATTGTAATTTTCAAGTTATTTGATTTAAAAAAATACCTGCATAAGCCTTATTCTAAGACGAAGAAAACGATACCTACATTAAAAGAATCGGATAAGTAGTCACTGAGAAAAAAAATTGTTAAAAAAAAATTACTGAAAACTTCAATTGTTAATAAATTGGGGACAAGAAATTTCCTTCAAATTTTCTTTTGACATCGAATACTAGTAAAAAAAGTACATTTGGTGAAAATCGGAAAAAAATTTTTTTTGGGTGGCCCGTTTGAGAAATTCTGACGCATATTATAGTTTAAAATAATATTTGATAATTATTTCTCAAAGATAAAAACAATCAAGTCATTATTTTGTGTCATATTTTGGGATATTTGACGGCATGAATGAATTCTGATTGACAAAATGAAAGTACATTTATTCCTTATACGCTCCATACAACTTTTGTGATTCCATAACTAATTCTGCTGAGCCTTCTTTTCGATTTTCGCAATTTCTCCCTTTTCTAATTGTTCCTTTGTCAACAAGGAAGTGCCAAGTTGATCTTCCCTTGAAAACGGTTGGGCCATTTGCCGCAGCCATCGTTTGCTTATCTGAAAATTTTATCAACATTTCAGCTAGTGTAATTGTTATAAAATTTTTCATAAATATACCTGTATCGCTTCTTCGGTCGACAAATTGCTGAGAGAGTCGCTCAAATGTTCCTGAATCCACTTTGGCAATTTGCTGCGTTTTTCTTGACGAGAAAACCTCTGAAAAATTTATTTTTTTTTTTTAAGAAGGAATTATAATTGTTTGAAGTAATAGGAAAATTGTCTTAATACCGTCTTTTTTGCTTAAACCAAAGAAAGTTAATTTACCTTATCAGCAAAAACCATGATTCCGTAATCCGTTTTTCCACGAATCGCCCGACCAACGCATTGTGCTGCATGACGCATCGCGTCGAACGTCAAAAAATCATTTTCCTTGATCTAGAAAAAGCGAAGAATCAAACTTACATTTACTTTCTGTACATTTTAAGAGTATCTCATCTCCGAAAAAAGGAATTCGATCTTCATACTATATAAAAAAAACGTGAATCTCAGAACATGTAATCATACGAAGTTTCAGTTTCATGAAAATTAAATATAATAAACTTTTGGACTTTTTAACTATTAATTGCAAATGATTGTATGCCTGCATTTAATGATACGCACTTGGAACTGATCACGAAGATACTCCAAACGCGCTTTGAGGATCCTCGACTGCGTGTAAACGTAAGGAATCCCAAACATGAGGACTGCCCGACCTAAATGATGGTCGAAGTCGACACCTTCCGAAACTTTTCCTCGAGCCACGGAAAGTAAAACCGCGCCTCTTCCACTTTCGCAGGCTTTGATATAATTTATCAGGGCCAAGCTCGTTTCGGCCGAATCTTGAGTTTCGATGAACAAAAGTTTGTGCCTTTGTAGTTGGTCGACTACGCCTTGATCGTACCTGAGTTCATTTTTTTTCCATGAATTTTACAACACATTTTTAAATGATCAACAAAAAATATATTGACAACAAATTTTTTTCGGGGGAGGTGGGCGATAAGTAGTATTTTTTATAAATCTAATTCAGGAAAACGAGATTTGGTTAATAACACAAATTTAGGATAAACTGTTTACCAAGCAGCGACGATGGATTCCATGTACAAATACGACGTGAAAAAACAGACGATCCCATCTGGAACAGCAGACGCAAATTCGACGAGTAGTTGGCCGTAATTGCGAATGACTGCAACATCGTCACGAGTTTCATACTTGGAAGAAATCGAAACCTGATCGTTTCCCCGAGAAACAACCTGAAATAATGGAAAAAAAAAAAATACAAATTTCTAGAATTTTTTTGAACCAAAAGTTTCCAAGTTGCTGAAAACGATAGATTGGTTTTTAATGATTTTGAGAAATAAATCAAAAAGAGAAAAACGCATTGGGATTTTTTTTTAACTAAACTTGAGTAGTTAAAAACATTAATTTAGGTATAAAGGCACGATGACTAGTCACTTTTTGAATTTTAAAAAAGGTCCGGATTGTTTCTGAATCATTGTTATTTTCTAATCCAACTGAAAAAACTTTTAGACATCAAAAAACATCAAACTTACCATAGGAAGTAGACACTGCCTCGCCAAGGTCATCGTAAAAGACGACATGATGACCGGGTGAAAATCCAAAATCTTGGGATACATATCCAAAGGCGACAAAGTTCCGGAAGTTATCACAACTGACTGAAACCTACCAAAAATCGGTTTCATCGCGATGGAACTGTCCAAACAACTGAAGTGCAAAACCGGATTCAAGACTGTCGGAGTTTTGCCGTCGAAGGGCTCCACGATGATTGTAAAACCCTTGGTGTAGGTCGAAACTAAGGTCGCGAGATGTGTGACCAAGGTCAAAGCCGAGAAATCTGTAATGTCCGTGATTTCCATGGTGCGAAGCAACGATGCCAATCTTTCCGCGCAAAATCTCAACGGTTTACGCTCGATGCAAACTTTTGTTTGCAAATCGCGCAAAAATGTAGCTGAAGATTCTTGTACAACGTGTTGCACGCGTAATCGGGTTTTCAGGTACTCCACGAAACGTTTCAGGAAAGCCACGAAATGTTCGGCGTTTCGAATGTTTCCTGGCACGACCTCTGTAAGAAAATCAGATGTTTTTTAGTCACCAAAGATTTTTCTAATTTATAACGTTGATATAAAATGAATTTTTACCCTCTAAAATTTCATCTGGCAAAATTGGATTCGACAAAATAATGTCTGTTTCTCGTGCCAGTTGAGCATCTTTCAGACCTTCAACCAATCTTGTGTACTCTTCTTTCAGTTTGTTTGCATCTTCTTGTCTCATGCTAAAGCACCACGGAAAATAATTTTGTTTTTATTCAACATGAAGAACAAGTTTTAAAAAATTAAAAAAAAATTTAACCAACTCGGAAACAGTTTTTTCCAGCAGCTGCAAATTTGCTGTGCTTTTTTCCATGATTTTTTTGTTTATCTTCACACTCATGGAATCGATGCAAACATTATCTGCAAAAATAAAAGGAAAAATTTTTTATGTTTTTTTTTTCTTTTAGTTTTAAACAACGAGTGGAATTATTTACCAATATTGTGAGCTTCATCAAAAACCACGACTGAACTTTTTGCAAGTTCTTTTGAGACAGTTTCTGCAATTTTCGGGTCTAACAAGTAGTGGTAACTGTAAACTACGATTTGTGCTTGCGAAATCTGAAAAAAAAGGTTTAAATCGAATGAAAATTATTAATTTCTGGTGGAGAAAATTGACTGAGTATTTTTTTGGATAGTTATTCCCTTGAAACTGAAATTTTATAAAATTTTTAAACAATTTACAGTGTATCTCGCCAAAAAATAAGGGCACCAATTCCGGTCCCTTGCATAATCCTTCATATCTTCAATGGAATAAATTCCAGGTAACATCAATTGCTCTCTTCCTTCGATATCAAAAGCTTCGTAATAACTGCAAATTGGTGTAACATCATCAACCATATGCCTTTCACGAACATATGACGCCGTCAAAGAGTGACATCGACCATCAACGATTTTTCCCTCTCTTTGTTTGCTGACCTGGATAATTTCAAATCAATTTTACAATAACATTACTTTCAAAATCACGAAATACACTCAATTTTCCAGAACTGACAAAAAAATATGTTGCTTTAAACACTGAATTTGAAATATAGCCTATAAAATTTTGAAAAATTTACAATAAAATTTTTTTTTTATTAAATAGAAAAAATTCTGGATACTAAACGTAACGGAAAAATTTTCCGAAAAAATACCTCGGGATGAATGCACATGTTTTTTCGTGAACTGAGAACGAGTCCGACGATTTTGGGTTTGCTTTCTGTCTCTTTTTCATAATAATTCATCAACTTCTGTAATTCCTCGATGACTTTCTCGATTTCTGGGATCGTGCGAGAGCAATAAATCAATTTTGTGATGCTCAGAGGATTTTCCAACATATATGCGACGATCAGAGAGAGCAGAGTGGTTGTTTTTCCAGTTCCAGAAGGCATCTCCAGAAGACAGTGACCCTAATTTTGAGATAATATTTGTTTTTTAATATTTTTTTAATTTTTGAGATTTAGTCGCCAACTTTTTAAGTTTAGTTCAACTAACTTTGTAAAAGATATGGTAAATTTTTATACATTTTTGTTCAAGTATTCAAGATACTTTGAAAACCTTATAAATTCTTCAATTTAATCAAAGTTTTACAATTATAACATTTGAAATAAATGAGAGGTGTCTTTTCAAAAATTTTCCCTAGCAAAGTCGCTGTCATAAATAGTATGAAACTTAATAAACCTTGTATGAATGTTTCAATAACTTGCGATTTCATCAAATGAGATTAAGTTTTATGGAAAAAAATGTCAGCTACACTGAGAAAAAAGTGTTCTAGTCGTATGGACTAGAAAAAATGTAGTTGAAAAAATGTAGCCTTGTTAGCGAGAGCAGTTGGTCACAGGAACATG
>JAPYZL010161479.1:0-26381 GCA_030522825.1 Platygaster orseoliae
ATATGGAAAAAATTTCAAGTGTCCAGTGATTACCGTTTTGACGGTAATGCAAATTGAATATTTCGTAAACTGCGCATTTTGCCCCAGTCTCCCCTACTCTAATGAATCACTATCATTTTTATAATATTTCTTCATTGTTTCATGATTTGAAAAATTTTCATGGAAAGTTTCATGGATTTCTACGTAATATTCTTAAATTCGTTGCTCTAGGATACACAATATTTTAGATTCTCAGTATTTTCATAGATTTAATAAATTTCATAGAAAAACTCTTCCCAAGCCAGGATTTACTTGAAATTATTTGATATATCGTTTAAATTTATATATTATTTATAATTTATGTATTATTTATAATTAAATATTTTTACTTTTCAAGGGTAAAATGGTACTGTTTGAACAAATCATCGATCAATGATTCCTTGAGTTTGTTGACACTCGAAACTACGGTCGCGATGAAATCTTGGAGTTTGAGCTCGAAGAGCGCGGTGAATATGGTTCCCTCGTTCTCCATCGGTATTCGATTAGCAATATCGTCGTAATGCGCAATAACTTCTTTGCTCTCATCAAAATTTCTCGTTTCTTTCGCTATGAAATCCCCCACTAAAGCCGATTCCTCCCCGTTAAAATATCTCGAATATCTGCGTAAAAAGCCACGTGCATCGACGATTAACGAGAAAATATACCGTGTAAAAGTTTACGACCTTTTTGAGTTTTATGCGTTTGATTTTCTTGTTTCAAAATTTTATTAATCGTCTACTTTTTCTGAAAAATACCGAAGCAGCTCTTTCAATTTTTCCTCTGGTTCCGCACGTTTCTCATCAATCAATTCAGTCAGTTTGTTTTTGTAACCGGCTAAAAGCGTTGGGTTGATTTGTGGCTGCAGAAATTAGGCGAATTTTACATGGTTTTTGCATTATCACGGAAGTAGAGCGAATTGCTACCTTCAAATAAACGGAGGGCTCGGACCAGTCCAGATAAAGCCGCTTTTCTAATCTGTCAAAACGCGTGACTGCTTGACAAATTGAATCCAATGCATTGTGAAAAGCCACTTTTATGGATTCAAGGGTAGGATCGAAAACCAGAGTTTTTTCCTTGATGATTATTTTCAATTTGAATCCAGAATGTGAATTCTATAAATCGCAGAATAAAATTAAATTGGAATTCTAGTTATACTATTCCATTTGAAAAAAAACTCACGTTGATATTAAGTACGTAATTTACGAAATCCTCCAAAGTGTACTCGCAAATTGAAAGCAATTGGGCTTCCATCAAAACCGATACACAATTGTAAAATCTTATGAATTTTGCCTTATCAACAGGACTTGGTATCAGATGTTTTTTAAAGTTCTACGAGGACAATAAACGTTTATAAATAAAAAAAGTTTTCAACTATATTAAATAAAAAATTTGAAAATACCGCTAAAAATATTTCTTGAATACCAAGAAACCATGTATTCTGCAGCAGAACTTTCGACTCTTCAATTTTCTCAGATATTGTCTTTTTGAAATTATTCAAGTCCCAACTTTCAAGAGTCTTTAATTTCTTTAGATCGATAAGTCGAAACTGACTATAAAGTAAAAGTATAAAAATATATATATTCAACAAATTTCATTACAAACTTCACATGAACATCAACAAAAGAAAAGAACAATGAAAATAAGCTTTTTTCTTCAATTACTCCAATATAAGAGTTTATTTCGAGTGTAACGAGTAATGAGATCGAATTCTGAAATAAAGTCATAATTTATACAGTAATTAGTACCTATATGCAGAAGCCCATTGTTCCAACGTCGATGTCATACACGGGTTCGCCAAAAATAAATCGATTTTCAACTTTTCCCGATTAAAAAAAAACCGTTGCTCGTACCGCGCTAGAAATTGACGAACGCCATCAACTTTTATTTTCATCTTTTCCTGCAAATGTTTAAAAAATACGACGAATCAGGTCGTTAATTAAGATTCAAAAAACTGTATTAAGTAAAAGAACCTCATTAGGGTTTCCTTTGAAACGATTCTGCAATGCAAACTCCAGAACAGCTTCTTTCGTGGCGACATTTAAATCTTTTTTCAACTCTTCGAATAAAAAATCAACGCGTTTTTCGTATCGATTTTTCAATTTTTCTGGAACCCACTTGAGGATATTGTTTATAATATTTTCCTCAAGATCTGCAGTGCTAATTGTATCTATGCCATTGTTTATATAATTCCAATAACTATTTATGGCCTTGTCGGTTCGGTAGTCGTAGTTTTCGAGGGGAAGTTCTGGTTTAACAATTATTCCGACTATATGCCTTCGAAATTTTTGTTCTTCGGAAAGTGATTTTTCGAAAGTTTCGGTTTTTGGCGCATTTTTTACATGACTTCGTGGTTTTTTGGGAAAGTCAGTGAGTGATTCTTCGTGAAAGCGTCTTTTCATCGTTTTTGAATTTTCCGTTTAATCCGCCATCTTGACTGGCGGGAAAAAGAGATATTTCAAAAAGTAAACGAATGCTTTTTTGAATTTTCGCAGTATTTCGGTTAAATTACCTGGACATTTTATTTTCAGGATAAAAAAAATTGTATTATTTATTTTTGAATTACAATAACATAATTTGTTTCTTAAGTTCGGACTTTTTGATGAGTTATTCGATCACTTGAAAACCAAAAATCATTTATTTTGTGTTATTCGTTTTTGTTTTGTTGGATGATTTGATTTTAAATATTTTATTGGAAAAATTTCGACACTATCGCGACATCCAATGACAAACGATATGAAACGATAGAAATAACCCATGAAGTCAATTGCAGTCAATTGCATGAAACAAATTTTGTAAAAATATTGTTATTACTTACATGAGTGCACCGGGAAAAATTTGTTTGTAACTAATTGTTGAAAAACAGCAGTAGAAACATTTTTTAGTGGGAAAGTTACTCTTTATTGAGTTTCTCGTCACACAGTGAGTGTCAACAGATCAATGGTTACCCAGGAAACCTTTTATTGATTTAATCAATTTCCATATAAAATACTCAAACGTGATCAATTTCCGTAATCAATTAATCAATATTAATTACATCAAAGTTTTTAATTATCTTCTCAAAAAACACCATTTTTTAAATGACGTTTTTGACAAGATTTCGCAATTTTTGAGGTTATGTTTAGGCAATGTTTATTTTTCGTATTAATAAATTACGAATTCCAATTTTTAATAGATCAAAAGTTTTGATTTTCCGAAATACAATTGCCTTTTTTTTATTGAAAAAATTTTCAACTAAATAGATATTCAAGACTATTTGTTGATACATATATATATTTTTTTTATTAAAAAGTTGAGAAATTTATTTTTTCAAAAATTCTATACTTTTTTTTCATGTTATTATTAAAATTCATAAATCACGTATTTGAATTTAAGAAGAATTCAAAAATATTGAATTTTTTTATTATAATCATTTTTTTTTTATGTGAATACTATCGAAAAAAGTTTTCACCCAATTGATATTTGATACAATATGTTAAATGTAAAATTAATAAACGTATATATTTATCTACAAAAATCTTTTGCTTGCAAATTTTTATTTGAAAGTTTCCTAATTCATTTTCAATGATTCATGATTTTTTTTTTCTATTATTCGTATTTATAAATTACAAATCTCAATTTTTAATAGATCGAAAATATTGATTTTCCGAAATACAATTACTTTTTTTTATTAAAAATACTGTTGGATAAATTTTTCATCTAAATAAATTTTTAAGTTGATAAATATATATTTTTATCTATAAAAACTTTTTTATAATATATTTTTATTGAAAAGTTGAGATATTTTTTTTTCAAAAATTTAAGATTTTTTTTCATGTTTCTGATTTGCATTCATAAATTACGGATTCCAATTTATGAAAAGTTCGAAAATATTGATTTTTTCGAATAAAATAATTTCTTGTAATGAGCAAATACTATTTAATATATAATAAGATGATTTGTTGAATGATTAGTTAATAAATATATATATTTATTTATAAAAAATCTTTTTATTTTTATATTGAATAGGTAAAGATTAAGACAAATTATATCTCAAAAAAATATTTAATATAAAAAATAAATAATTATACGAAATAGAAAATATTCATATTGAAAAAAAAACTAAGCCACATTATAGAAAATTATTTAAAAACAATAAATTTCTAATTCATTATGTAAATTACGTTTTGTTATATTTCTAGTTCTTTTAATGAAATACTTTTAACAGTTTCAAACTTATTCTGATTTTTTTTTTCATTTTCCATCCTTATAAACAAAAAATTATTCCTTTGAATATTTACAGAAAATTATTTATTTTTCACTCGTCATCATTAGGTGTTACCTATTTTCTCTTCTAATTTGATAATGGCATTTGAATTTTAGATGATTGCGAGAAAAATAGTTCGGAATATTTTCACAAATGGAGCTTTACTGGATTCCTCAAATAAATCTTTGCTGGCAAAGCTGCGTAAAAGAACAGGATATGCATTTTCCAACTGCAAGAAAGCCCTGGAAATGCACGAAAATAATTTGGAAAAGGTATGCAATAATCTTTAACCATTTGATTCAACATGCGAAGTTTCAGACTCTAAAAAATCTGGAAATTCGTAGAATAAATTTTGTCTAAATTGCAGGAAGATTTTAGACTTCTTGGAATCATATAATTTTTAATTTTTAGTAATTGTACAGTGGAATTTTGTGTTGTATGATAGAAAACTATTTATTTTTCCTCATGCTCAAAATTGAACCAATTGTCTTTTTTGCAGTGTTGTAAAATGATTTTTCGATTTTTTTTTATTTTGTTATTTTATGCTTTTGTCAACTTAGCTCTATGAACAATGATAAAAAAGAATAGAGAAAGTTTTTCTACATGTTTAAAATCATGAAAAAAACTGTTGAACCTCACAATAATAATTCAGTCTATTACAAATCCGAGATCGTAAAAAAAATTTATAACAATAAATTTTGGACTCATTCTTAAGAATCCGATAAAATCATGTAACACCCTTATTTTTCATTAAAATTGCAGGAGAATTTTAGACTTCTTAGAATCATTTTATTTTTCATTTTTATTAATTGTACAACTGAATTTCGTATTTTATGTTTAAAAACTTTTTTTCCTCGTGCTCAAAATTGAATCAATTGTCTATTTCGCAATTTTGTAAAACTATTTTATTAGTTCATTCTTTCGTCAACTTAATTCTCTGATTAATAATAAAAAAACTGACAAAGTTTTTCTAAGTGCTTCAAATCATCAAAAAAAACTGTCGAACCTCACAAAAATAATTAAGTCTATTAAATACTCAAAATCATTAAAAAAAAACTTATAACATTAAATTTTGGATTCATCCTAAAAAATCCTTTAAAAGTTTAAACTAAATTGATATTTAAGATGATTTGTTAAATGTTAAGTTGATAAATATGTATATTTATTTATAAAAATCTTTTGATAAATTATTTATATTGAATAGGTAAAGATGAAGATGAATTTTATTTTTAAAAAGTATTTATTAGAATAGATTAATAATTATAAGAAAGGTAAAATACTTATATTGATAAAAAAAATTAAGCCACACTGTAAAAAATTATTAGAAAACAATAAATTTTCAATCTTTAATTTAAATTATATTTTTCTATATTTCTGATTACTTTTATGAAATACTTTTAATAACAAAAATAATAGACGAAGTTTTTCTACATGTTTCAATTCATGAAAGAAACTGTTGAACCCCACAAAAATAATTCTGTCAATTACAAATCTAAAATCATTAAAAAAAAACTTATAACAATAAATTTTCAATATATCCTGAAGAATCCTATAAAAGTTTTTAACTAAATTGATTATTAAGATGATTTGTTAATTTTGAAGTTGATAGATATGTATATTTATTTATAAAAAATCTTTTGATAAAGTGTTTTTTTTTTGAATAGGTAAAGATTAAAACATTATATTTTATAAAATATTTATTAGAATCATTTTATGGTTATAAGAAACGTACAATATTTATATTGACAAAAAATTAAGCCAAACTGTAAAAAATTATTGAAAAACAATCAGTTTTTTATTCAAAATGTAAATCATATTTTTCTATATTTCTGATTACTTTTATGAAATACTTTTAATGATAAAAAAAAACAGACAGAACTTTTCTACATGTTTCAAATGATTAAAAAAAACTGTTGAACCTCAGAAAAATAAATCAGTCTATTACAAACCCAAAATCATAAGAAAAAAACTTATAACAATAAATTTTTTATTCATCCTGAAAAATCCAATAAAATCATGCAACACCTTCATTTTTCATTGAAATTGCAGGAGAATTTTAGACTTCTTGGAATCATATTTTCAATTTTGAGTATTTTTTCAATGGCATTTTGTGTTGTATAATTGAAAACTATTTATTTTTCCTCGTGCTCAAAATTAAATCAATTGTCTATTTCGCAACTTTGTAAAACGATTTTTCGAGTTAGTTCAAAATAATTCTTTTTGTTTCATTTTGTTATTTTATTCTTTCGTCAACTTCATTCTCTGAATAATGATAAAAAAATTGACGAAGTTTTTCTAAATGTTTCAAATCATGAAAAAAACTGTTAAACCCTACAAAAATAATTTAGTCTATTACAAATCCAAAATAATAAAAAAAAACTTATAAATATAAATTGTTATGAATTTATAAAATCATGTAACACTCTCATTTTTCCAGGCAGAAATCTGGTTGAAGGAACAAGCCCAAGCCCTGGGCTGGGAAAAAGCTGAAAAGGTCCAGTTTCGCGCCACGAAACAAGGGCTCGTTGCTGGAATAATACAGGACAAAAGCGCGGCTCTCGTCGAAGTGAATTGCGAGACAGATTTCGTCGCTCGCAACCAGCAATTCCAAAGTTTCGCGGAAACCATCGCTGGCGCCGTTCTGAAATACGCGACGACCTTGAACCCGCAAAGTCCACTTTTCCGCAACAACTTGGACTCGGAGACCCTGAAAAATTTGCCTGTGACGGACGGAAAATCGGTCGGCGACCACGCAGCTTTGTTGATAGGAACCGTGGGCGAAAATATTGCAGTTAATCGAGCCACTGTTTATGGCGTTGCGCCGGAAATTCAGCTTATTGCGTACACTCATCCGTGGTCGGAAAATTCGTCGTCGATCACTTTTGGAAAATATGGTGCTCTGCTGGCGTACAAAACTGAGGAAGGAAGCGAGGAACTGGGAATGCAATTGTGTCAGCATATTATTGGTACGAGGAAATTAAAAAAAAACTTTTTGTAATTTTCGTAAGGCCCAAAATATTTAAAATATTTTGGGCCTTATGGATCGGGCCCCAAGTAGTGAGTCCCAAAATTCAAATTCCCAATTTATCAATCCCAAATTCACAAGACCCAAATTATTTTTGGGCCCAAATAGTGAGTCCCAAAATTCAAATTCCTAATTTATCAATCCCAAATTCACAAGACCCAAATTATTTTTGGGCCCAAATAGTGAGTCCCAAAATCCAGGTTCCCAATTTATCAGTCCCAAATTATCTTTCGTCTAAGTTTTTTTTTGGTTTTTTGGTGCTTAGATTGAATGCAATTTGTGTTTCAGGGATGAACCCGAAAAAAATTGGTGATCCTGTTGTGGACCAAGTGAATCCAAATGGAGAGGAAGAAGATGCTATGATTTATCAGGAGTATCTTTTGGATCCAGATGTGACGGTTCAGCAAGTGCTGGCGGAAACGAAAACTGAAATTATCGATTTTACACGGTACGAAATAGGCGAGACGATGGAAGAAAAAACGAAAATTGTGGACATTGAAACTGGTGGTTAGTGAGTCGATTGGACATTTTTTACTGATGTGTTGAAATTATTTTGGAAATTGATTGTGTATAGTAGGAAAGTTTTAGGGAAGATATGATTAAAACTTTTGAAATGTGAATGTTTTTGTTGATTGTGTGTTTAGACTTTCGGTAAATTCGAAATAGTTTGTTGTAATCAATAAAAATGAACACACAATTATTGAGAATTTTGAATTTGAATTATTTGACTTCTGGGGAGTTTCTATAAATTTATTAAATTTATTCTTAATGTTTTAAAATAATTGAACGTGTTTGCCATAATTTTTTAAAGATTTTGTAGAAGTTATTTGAATATGTAACAATTTATGAAGAAATCCGATAAAAAATTACAACTATTCGTAATTTGTCGGAAAATTTTCTGGATTTCAGACATGCTGAAAAATGAAAAAAAAAATTTTAATTGTCATATTCGTACGCATAATTTACACTGATTTCCTTAAATTCATTTTGTTTGTTTACTTTGAAGTTTCACGAATAAAAATTCTTTACAAAATGATGACTGAAATTCTAGAAAAAGGAAATTGCATTAATTGTGGTTTATAAAAATTACTTAAAATTATTGTGAATTTTGGATTTGAATGATTTGACTTCTGGAGAGTTTCTATAAATTTATGAAATCGATTCCGAATGTTTTGAAATAATTGAACATTTTTGCCATATTTTTTTAAAGATTTAGTAGAAGTTATTTGAATATGTAACAATTTATGAAGAAATCCGATAAAAAATTACAATTATTCATAATTTATCAAAATATTTTCTAGATTTCGAACATTTTCAAAAATCAAAGAAAATTATTCAAGTTTCGGAAAGTTTTTAATTATATTCGTATAAATAATTTACACTGATTTGCTCAAAATAACTTTTCTCTTTATTTTGAAGATTTCACGAATAAAAATTCTTTACAAAATTATGACTGAAGTAGTTCTTCTAAAAAATGAAAAATGCATTAATTGCTCTAATGAATAAAAATTACTTAAAATTATTGAGAATGTTGAATTCCAATTATTTGTTTTCTGAGGAATTTCTATAAATTTATAAAATAGACTCAAAATATTTTGAAATAATTGAAGCTCTTTTCCATAATTTTTTACTCATGTAATTTTGTAAAAACTTTGTAGGAATTCCTTAGAATACGTAACAATTTATGAAGAAACCTGATAAAAATCATAATTATTCATAATTTGTCAAAAAATTTTCTGAATTTTGAACATGTTCAAAAACCGAAAAAAATTATTCAAGTTTCGAAACATTTTTAATTATCATATTCGTACGCATAATTTACACTGGTTCCCTCAAATTGATTTTGTTTGTTTATTTTAAAGATTTCACGAAAAAAATTCTTTACAAAATGATGACTGAAATTCTTCCAAAAAATGAAAATTGCATTAATTGCTCTAATGAATAAAAATTACTTAAAATTATTGAGAATGTTCAATTTCAATGATTTGTTTTCTGAGGAATTTCAGTAAATTTATGAAATCGACTTCAAATATTTTGAAATAATTAAACATCTTTTTCATAATTTTTTAAAGGTTTGGTAGAAGTTCTTTAAATGTTTAACAATTTTTGAAGAAATCCGATAAAAAATTACAATTATTCATAATTCGTCAAAATATTTTCTGGATTTTGAACATGTTCAAAAACGGAAGTAAATTATTCAAGTATTAGAAAATTTTTAATCATCATTTTCGTACGCATAATTTACATTGATTTCCTCAAATTGATTTTGTTTGTTTATTGTAAAGATTTCAAGAATGAAAATTCTTCACAAAACGATGACTGAAATTCTTTTAGAAAAAATAAATTGCATTAATTGTTGCAATGAATAAAAATTATATAACATTATTGAGAATTTTGAATTTGAATGATTTGACTTCTGAGGAATTTCTACAAATTCATTAAATTGACTCCAAATATTTTAAAATGATTGAACATTTTTTCTATAATTTTTTACTCGTTCAATTTTTCGAACGTTTTTTAAGAATTCCTTAAAATACGTTACAATTTATGAAGAAATCAAATACAGATCTACAATTATTCATAATTTGTAAAAAATTGTTCAATTTCGAACATGTTCAAAAACCGAAGAAAATTATTCAAGTTTCGGAAAATTTTAAATCATCATATTCGTACGCATAATTTATACTGATTTGCTCAAATTAATTTTGTTTATTTATTTTGAAGATTTTATAAATAAAAGTTCTTTACAAAATAATTCCTGAAATTCATGATAATTTGATAATTGTATCAAAAAATTCTAAATGTAGCAATAAAAAAATTTCTATGCAAATATATTTCACTATCACATGACAAATTAATAAAACTGAAAAACTAATAAAACAGTACAAATTACATATAATAAAATTTTCGGATTTCGAAACAGTCAGACAAACATTTCATCAATTTTCCCAAACTTCCAAAAATTTCTCATTTAATTGTGATCGATTTTATTTTCCAAAATCAATAAAAACATTGATTTTCAAGCATGTTATGGAACATGAAAAATTTTTTTACAAAGATAAATAATTCGAGAATCTTCGTCGCTGGCGGAAACATTCAAGAATTTTTTGCGTCGTTTATTTTACTCCGATTTCTGAGAGGAAGCTTCGGATTTCTTTTTTTGCGCCGATCGAACCGATTTCCACAGCCACATTCTCGAGTCCTTTTTCCAATATGGAGCTATTTCGTTCACGGTGTGTTTCACGCCCTGTTTATCGGATAATTAAGCGCGTTCATCACGGTTCTAATCATCTAATCCAAGACAAATTACAGTTTACAACTGTGTCATACAACGGAAAAAACAGGTTAACTGACTGTTTGCATGGGAAAAGACGAGTTGAACTTGAACTTTTTTTTTATTTTCATAATTCTTATCTTTGTAGAAAACGCAATTTAAAATCCAGGAAATCCAGAAACATTTTGAAAATTTTATTTTAAATAATTATGATAATTTATAAGTAAGGGTTCAGAAATACTTTGAAATTGAGAACTTCTAATCCTTGTATGACCGGACGCATTTCAGGAACTTGGTAACTTTTGAAGCCAAAGCAATGTTCACAAGTGCAAGTTTCAGCAGATCGAGTTTTTGGAGAAGGCATGGCTTTTTTCTTGAATTGATCAATTCTAGGGTTCAGTTGGTCGAAGGACGACGTAAAATTTATCGTTTTTTTACGACTGTCGGAGAGAATCTACGTTAAAATGAAAATTTTTTGCTTCAAATTGGTGTAATTTTATCGGAAATGTTTTTCGAAAATATAATTTCTTTCTTTTGTGATTCTTAGAAAATTAATTACGATACTTGAAGAATTTTTTGAGAAAATTTAGATGCGAATAGAAAATTTCGAGAAAATCCACTATTTATACAGAAAAAATTTTGCGACTTGTATTTTCTCAACAAAAAGAAAATCCAACTTGTAAACTTTCAAATAATTATTTCGAGAAAATCCTCAATATTATATAAAGATTCTTTGAAATGAAAGAGAATTTTTTAATTCCTGAACATTCCGTAAAAATTTATAAAAATATTTCGTGTAATTTAAAAATTAAAAGATATCATCGTAAAAGTCAAAATCTTGAAATCAAGTTTTTAACATTTTTCATTTCGACGGATTTTGGAAAACATATCACAGGATTCTCAAAATTGTAAAAAATTTTCTCAACATATCAAAAAATCATGCAATTATCCAGAAATCCCAAAAACTTTGAAAAAAATCTTCACGTTAATATACATGCAAAACATTGTCACGACTTGATGATAAATAATTAAATTATTAAATTTACCAACTCCGCAAAAATCATTTATAATTCTAATTATGTCTCGCAACTTCTCATTTACAAAATCTTACATAACCCAACGACTATTAAACAAATTGTTATTGCTAACAATAAAGCATAAGTGACAGTTGAACATAATCTCCTAGCAAAATTTTTTTAATGAAAAAGTAAATGAGAAACATAATTTTCAGTTTTTCTGAACATTTTGTTTTAAAATGTCCATATTTTTCAATTTTGTTCATAAAAATTTAACTTACACCGGGAAACGACGATAATTAACGCCATAAAAATTATTTTAAACTGGTTAGCATTCGGGCTTTGCATCTTAAAGAAAAAATCTGAAACGGGTCATGTATAACGGTAAATTCTGCGCTCGCGGTAACTTCGGGATGTTAATCCTTTCGAGGGATCGCTATTTCTTCACCTTCGATGAACCCTAATGAAAACGATCTTTCTGGCCAAAAAAACAATAAACATAAATAAATGTCTGAATTTATTCAGTAACTCAAACAAAAATAAAATATACCGAACTTTTTTAAGATGCTTAGAATAACCTGAAAATTCGGTAATTTAATTCAGAACCATTAAAAAAATTGTTTTTTACACTTCATGATTTAAGACTCTAGAATTTTATTCAAATCAACAAAAAATTCTGGGAATTAATTCTTAAATAAAACGAAACAATTTATTTTTTCTTAAATAACTACTGAGTTTAGAGTGGGGGGGAGGAATATCAATATCGATTTAAATTGATTAAAAAACTACACACATTTTTAGATTTATTCAGTAACTCGAGCAAAAACTAAAAAATCATGAATATTTCCTCAAAGTTTCCAGGAATTTAAAATATGTCGAGTATTTTTTAAATTCTGCGAATTCCTAAATAAAACAAAAATTATCCCCAAAAGCTCAAAATTTGGAACTCACGTCGTAATTTTGAAAATTCAGCTCGTGATTTATCAAGTTCGTAATGCTCGTGTCGCTGCTCTGTTTAATTACACTTTCTTCTTCCCAATTGAAACTTTCACCTGGCAATTAAAAAAACCGCGCATCAGCAAACTTTATTTAAAATAAACAAAAAGATGTATGATTTACCACAATTTACCACTAGAAACTCGCGAACTCATGAGAGTTTGTTACTACACGATGAATAAATTAAAAAAAAACTGTCAATAAGGTTAAAACAAGTTTTGGATTTTCAACTGTTCTCGTTCTTTGGAAATCATATTCAAAATTGCATTGCTTCAATTTAGTTTCCCGTTATTTTGGATTGAAAAATTAAAACAAACTTCCAAATCGTACTTCAAACATTCGCAATTGCACGTTACAACCATTGTTCTCGTATTACTGTTATTACTCTGTCAATCGTCAATCCCACTTCCTCCAACTTTCCAATAGTAATTGCTTCTGCATTGTTACACACAATTTTTACCTGGTTATTGACAAATGAGTCTATCCATTCGGATGTTTCAAATTATACAGTTTTGACTTTACAGTTACAACGAGCGTAAAAATATTGGGATAATTCAGAAAATACTCTTACGTTCACGGTACACTTGAGAAATAAAGGGAAAACATTGTTTATTACTATTTTTCTAAAAATTAAACTTTTTTGGGAAAAGTTTTTACATTGTTATAAATGTTTATGAGGCAATTGATGCTCATGTTGAAAAATCAGAAATACATATATTAGGCAAAAATTACAGAATCCTGCAAAAGTTTAAAATTAT
Organism: Platygaster orseoliae; assembly: GCA_030522825.1. NCBI lineage: Eukaryota > Metazoa > Arthropoda > Insecta > Hymenoptera > Platygastridae > Platygaster > Platygaster orseoliae. Next base: position 13,331 of record JAPYZL010161479.1, read on the forward strand.
ACGATTTATTAAACAATTCGTTTTACTCAAAGGAAGTTTCTTTCAAAGTCCATTTTCCCTAAAAATTTATTTCCATAAATTTGTTTCCCAAAAAAAAGTATTTTCGAATGTCCTGAACTTTTTTGAGGAATTTTATAAATATTGAACGTGATTTATTAAATTTGAAAAACTTTGAATCCTAGAGCTGATAACTTCAAAAAGCTAAGTACAAATTTATAAAAATACCAGAAAGTTTAAAAATTGTATAAATACCAGAAATTAAAAAAAAATAAAGACTAATAATACTGTAAATCTGCATAAAAGACAATGTTTACTGAAAAATCAACTTAAAAACCGAAAATCACTAAAATTTCTAATACTTGAGCATTTAATTTTACGTATCTATAAAATAATCCGTATACAAATCGCTGAAATTATTACAAACTTTTCTCAAAAATTTATAATAAATACTTTAATTCTCAGAACATCGATTTCTAAACATCTGAAAAGAAATTCATATTAATATCAAAATAAACTTGACGTTGTGAAAATACTAAAAATTTATGAAAAAAATTATGGATAAAGTACGTTGTTACGAAAAATTTGTGTTACTTTGAAATCCCAAAATTCCAAAAATTGAGATATTGTTACTTTTAAAATTAAATTCTGGAAGAAATATATATATTTTTTAAAAATCTCTCTGAAAAAATTTTTTTTCCTAGTATGTACTGTGATTTGCAATAGGTCCATTAAAACAAGGAAAAAATTAAGAGTGTAAAAAAAAATTTCTACTAAATTTCTATATTAATTTCTAGATATAAAATTCAAGGTATAAATCATCATTAAATTATTATAATTATCAATAAATTATTCATAATATAAAATAACATAAATTAAATCATTAAAATTAATGTTAAATTGAACTGATTATTCACATTCACATAATAATATTGCAAGTTTTCATGATTTTCGTTGAATAAATTGATTCTTTAAAAAACAGTATCTGCTATACAAATTTTAAGTTATTTTTCGAATTTTTTTAGATATTATATGATTCCACGAGTTTACTAATATATTACTGAATTTCTATATTAATTTCTAGATATAAATTTCAAGATATAAATAATCTTTATATAAATATAATTATCAATTAATAATTTTTAATTCAAAATAATGTAAATCATCAGAGAAATAATATAAAATTTATGTGACTATAAAAATGCAAAAGATAGTATTGCAAGTTTTAATGATTTCGGTGAAAGAAATTGATTCTTCAGAAAACAGTATCTGCTCTACAAATTTTAAGTTATTTTCCAAATTCTTTTTAGATTTTGTATGATTCCACGAATTTACTGATATATTACTGAATTTTTATATTAGTTTCTAGATATAAATAATCTTTATATTATTATAATTATCAATAAATCATTTTCAATTAAAAATAATGCAAATCATTATCGAAATAATATAAAATTTATGTGACTATAAAAATGCAAAAGATAGTATTGCAAATTTTAATAAATTTGGTTGAATAAACTGGTTCTTCAGAAAACAGTATCTGCACTAGAAATTTTAAGTTAATTCCCTTTTTTTCCAATTTTAAGATTTTATATGATTCTACGAATTCACTGATATATTACTGAATTTCTATATTAATTTCTAGAATAATATGCTCCGGCAAATGAAGTTTTACAATTTCAGACAAAATAATATCACGACACTAAATTTTCGAGTATTAATAGATCTCTACTGTTTTTTCAACTTTTTTAGTTTTTATGAAATTTCAAAGTTTTTTACAGTATTTCCATAAATTTCTACTATTTTTGAAGATCTTCGTGTGAAGATTTTTGTTAAATAAAGTGTTTCTTTAGGAAACAGTATTTGTTATACAAATCTTAATTTATTTTTCGAAATTTGTAGATTTTTTATGACTTCACGAATTTACTGATATATTACTGAATTTCTATATATTATGCTCCAGTACCAAATATTTTTTAAATTTCAAAGAAACTATTATCACTACCCAATTTTCGAGTATTAGGGGGGGGGGGTAGTGATAACTTGAAACAAAAAACACTTTTTTCGCTGATTTTTTACGGAGATACAGCTCAAACAAATTTACTCAAACTTTTTTTAAATCATAAAGCATCATCTAGAGAATATTTTGTTAAATTTTTGTAATTAAATATTGAAAAATAAGCCGATGACAGAGCGTTTCCCAAATCGTCTTTTTGAAAACACGTTGTACGGTGAACACGATAACTCGGCGTAGAATTATCGGAAATCAAAAAAGTTGGTCAATTTACTTAAAGTAAGAGTTCATTATTTAACGACCGAGCTCCCCCCTCGGTCCTTAAAAAGTTATTATTTTCATTTTTCAACAACTCGTGGTCTATTGAAGCAAAAAACGCCATTTTTCATGTGAAAAATTACTTAAATATGAAAATAGAAAATTTTCAATAACAGAGGGGGGGGGGGGGCATTTTATACCATGAAAGTATGTTCCAAGTTTGAAAAGAATCGGTCGAGTAGATTTTACAGGATCGTGTTCACGGACTCAAAAAATTAGTTTTCAGAAAAACGCGTTTATAATTTGTTTATTACTCTAAAAATGAGAAAACAAATTTTTTTTGTGACTTACACTGAATCATCAATTGATTTGAAATTGTGACACAACATTTTCGAAACGTTAAACTTCAAGAAAACGTAAAAAAAGAGAACTGATTTTCTGAATCTGCTTATCCCTTACTCCCCCCTTAACAAATATCTACTGTTTTCCGTATTTTCTTAGCATTCATTTAATTTTTTAAGGATTTTCGAGTATTTTCATAGATTTCTCGTATTTTAGAAAATTGCTGAATAGGTTTCCACGCGAAATAAAAGGATTTGCTGTGCAATATAAAATAAATTACTATTTATTTACTAATTAATAAATAAAAGTAATTACTGTACAATGAAATTTTATGCATAATGATTGTGCTCTATCAACAAAAAAAATAAGCTACTGCTGCACAAAAAATCAATTCTGTAAAGTTGTGTTGAAACAGCACATCTTTTTGCTGCTACGACAAATCCTTTTATTCAACGCCGTGCAGAAAAGGCCACTTTTCCACACATTGTTCAATAAAATATAGTCCTTGGCTAGTGTGGAACAAATTTTTTAATTACAACGCTCAGATTCGTTAAAAAAAACTTTACCACTCTAGTGAAGAAATGTCCTTTTTTTTCTGGATGTTGCGAAAATGCCTATATTGTAAAATCGTCGCGATGTCCAGTGTCGATCAGGGCACATCGCGGACAAAGAGAAGGAAAGGATGGCAGGTGTGTTGGATAACGCGGACCCCATGTTGGTCGGTGAGGTGCTCGCTGGTCACGGCTCGCTGCGCCGAGTTCCGGGCCCACTTCCGGAGGCAGCTACGGCTTCTTTCATAACGCCGTTAAAATATAGCCGGCAGTCTTTCACAGATCATCCCAACGCCAACATTAAATCTCTCATATTTCCCATTCAGTTTTACAATTACTTTCCCGATTTACGTCGTCGTAAACTCTTTTCCCCCACTCGGTAAGGAATATCTACAATTCTCAGTTTTTTATTGCTTCGGAGTGAAAATAATTTTATGGCAAAAGTGAATATGTGGTATAAAAATGTGGATTCGAAAATAATCATGAAATTTATGTTCGGTAAAATTATATGAATTTGTTTATACAAATTAACTGTAAGGTTTTGCTTTCTTAATGATTATCATTCTCGTTGCGAAAATAAAGAAAATATGATAAAAATCGTTTAGACAAAGTACGAATGTTTGAAAGGCTTTAGCACCTCTGGACTCTGATATATGAGAGTTCCCAGAAGATGATACCGTGCAAAATGTACACTATCGCAATGAAAGTTTCATGCACGTACGCGTGTAATTGGCTTTACCGGCATTGAAGCGAGACCCCGCGTTTGGGGCCTCGCGTGTACCAGTTTTCACTGAGAAACCGCAAGACGCGGACGTGCTAAAATCGAGCCGTAGCCCTGCAAAAAATTTCTCGAAAGCGTACAAAATATTTATAAAAAATTCGTTTCCTTCACGCAACGTCAATTATATTGATCTTGAGTTTTTTTGGAGAGAAATGGCTGAATCTACATTACGGTGAAAACAATGTAAATTGAAAGAAAATTAGGTATGAAGTATTTTTGTTATTTTGTGCAACGTTTAGATAAAAAGTACGATTTTATTTTAATTTTTCTTCAGTTCGTTTATTTGAATTTAAAAAAAACTTGTTGGTTCGTCAGATTTTTCAATTTTTGAGAATAACTTAAAAATATAAATTTATGAAGAATATTCAAATTTTCTAATTACAAAAAATGCATATTCAATGAGTTTCTATGTGTTTTTTCAAAGTTTCAGGGTTATTTTACAATATTATGATTTTCTGTATTTTTCACAGTTAAATCACACAATAAAATATACATTCCTTATAGACATGATTTTTTTTAATAATTTATAATAATTAATAACTATTTTATTAATTTATAAGTAATCATGTTTACAAAACAAAAGATTTTCAAAATCACGAGATGAAAAATGCAATTTTATTTAAATATTTCTTAAATTCGTTTATTTGAATCTCGAAACAACTTGTTGGTTCGTCAGGACATTTTTCAATTTTTGAAAATAACTCAAAAATAACCATTTATGAAGAATATTAAAATTTCTAAACACGAAAAATACATATTCAATGAGTTTATATCTATTTTTTCAAAGTTTCAGAGTTATTTTACAATATTATGATTTTCTGTATTTCTTACAGTTAAATATCACAAAATTTGAATTCCTTATAAACATAATTTTTTTAATAATTTACGTAATCATGTTTAAAAAACAAAAGATTTTCGAAATTATTACCAACAATAACGAGTGATAATATTATTGGAAATTTGAAAAGCATAAACAAATTGAATATTTTGTGATTTTTGTGAGTTTAATTATAATTTGAACGTTTGATAGTTTCAAAAATTCTACAGATCAGAAAACTTTTCACGTATAAAACTTTGTTTGAATATTTAAACAGTAAAATGTGTTAACTTTTTGTGCACCAAAAAACTATTAAAAAAAAAATTAAAAATAATGTTAGACGTTTAAAAAACTGTATAAATTGCGTATAAAAAACTGTGTAAAAAACTGTATAAACTTATAACTTTTAAAATTTATTCTCAATTTTAAAAATTGTTATTCAACTTTATTTAAATTTATCAAATTTAAAATTCAACTTTTAAAATTTATATTCAAATTTATTATAGTTTTATAAAACTGTATAAACTAAATAACTTTAAAAAACTGTATAAACTGTATAAATGTTAAAAACTATCAATTATTGTTACAATTAATTATTTACTATTAATAACTATGAATTACACTGTTAATTACTGTTGACACTGCCAACTTTCCGTATAACAATATTTAAATAAATAATTACATTTTCAGAAAACCAGGAAATAGTTTTTTAATTTAATTCTTTGAGTTACGCGAAATTTAACAACAATAACATTCGATATTGAAAAAAATTATAAAGAACACGAAACTCTTTTTTCAGTGCGCGAAGATGAACTGAAATACCACGATAAATCGCTGCTCAACAAACCGTGCGACTTTGAAAGATGGTCCTAAAAAACTCCCGGGTAATTAAACGTTCTTGAACGGTATTGTTCAATTAACCTGATTGAAAAGCGAAAAATTTACTAAACTTCACACTCAAATTCAGAGTAAAACTACTATTATTGCGTTTTTATTCAAAATCGGTACTTTTGGATATAGTACAGAGATAATAATACAAATCATTTACATTTTGAAATTTAAGTGTTATGTAATTTAATTTTTTTAATTTAATTTAATTTAGTTTAATTTTTTTAATTTAAGTGATTTTAAGTGATGATAATTATATTTAGAAATTTAAGTGTAGAAATAATAAATCATTTCTTGCATGTTTTGACAAAACTTAAATTTTCTATAATACACTGAATAATATACTATTTTCAAAAATGATCTGAATTTAAAAATATTACAATATTAAGAAATTTCAAAAATTGTCATGTTTTTTTAGGACGATACGAGCACTAGCTCGGACGACTCTATCAACGACATTTTCAAAAATGCGTCGAAAAATAAAACCACTTTTTGCGTGTGGAAAATTGAGGTAAAAAAACCTTGCTAGCAAAAAAAAAATGAAAATTTTGACGGTTCAAACTCCTCCCAAAATTAGGGTGAAATTAATTATTTTTCCGGTGTGAAAATAAAAAAAATTGGAGTAATCAGTATGAGAATCGATGAAAATAATAAACAACATAATAATGCATAGACTTGATATTATTGATTACGAAAATCGAGTAGTCAATAAAAATAAGAATAAAAAATAGTTGTCTGTAAGTTCTCAAATTTTACCGGAATTCAGGATTCCTAATTTCACTAATTCAAAAATAACAATCCTGGCTTTAGAAAATTATAATTATAAATATTTGGTCAGGATAATATAGAAAAAATAAATTCGAAAAATTATTTTGAAAAAAATAAAGATAAAATTTACGAAAATGTTGAATATCTAAGAAACTTTGAACTCTAGAGCATCGAATTCTAGAAATTTAGATAGAAATTCATAAAAATACCGAAAAAAATACTTAGGAATCGTAAACGAATATTGAAAAAATACTAATAGTATTAGAATTCTATTAATAACTGTTTTCCGAAAAAAATGAACAAATACATACGATCTATAAACCTTGGAATTCTAAAAAAAAATTTAAAATCAAAATAGTAGTAAAAATCTATGAGAATACTATAAAATCTTATAAACACTTTGTAGTTAATCTAAAAAACATTTACAACCTACGTAGATCTAATTTTCCCAGACATATATTGAAAAATACTAGAAACTCCAAATCGTTGTAAAATCACATAAAATACATAACATTCATAAAAATAGCAAAAAATACTACAAAATTGTATAAATAACAATAAATACAAAAATTGAAGAAACTCTTGAAATATTCCAAGAATATATTCCTTTTGGGATTTTATGATTCTTAATTTTTGACGATCTGGTTTCGGTAAAATAAGATTTTTCAATTTTACGAATTTCGGAGTTTCAAAGTTATATGTGACTTGGAGTCAGGAAATAGGCCTTGAGGGGAAAATCCGTAAGACCTACATTTACCCAGAGCGTAAAGGTAATATGAGCTTTATGGCTTTTCCTCTCAAACCGTATTTCCTGATTCCAAATCACATATAAATTTTGGAGTCCAGAGTCGAACAATTTTCAAAAACGTATTCAATAGAATGGAACTTGATTTCGTCTTTTTCTAATACTTTTAGTATTTTTCATATTCCCACACTATTTATACAATTTGAATGGTTTTCTGATATTATGAATTTTTGTATAGCTTATAATTATTCTTAATAATAATAAATAATAGTTATTTTAAATTCGATACTCTAGGAATCAAAGTGTTCCAGAAACTTTTGATTTTATATATTATATTTATAAATTCAAAATTCAGAAAGAACTCGATTCATTTTAATAACAATTTAGACATAAGTACTTCGAATGAAAAAGTTTGTTGAAAATTCGTTATACCCGTGCTGCACTCAAAGTATAAAGCATGTTTCAAAAATGTGTGAAAAATTCGAGGAAATTTACTTAGAGTCGAGTGTCAAATTAGATTTACATGAATTTCACTGTTTTTCTTAAAATACAGGTATAATTTCGAATTTCTTCTAGGGTCCTCAAGCAACTGTCGTGAGTCGCGCGAAAACTGGCGTTTTTCTTTCAAATGCTGCGTACCTAATTTACGCGGTTTCTGGCAAGGGTCTTCCTCTTCCTTACCCGGGAATACCGGTAAATATTTAATAAAAAAACTCATATCAACTTTTCTCATGAAAATGAAAAACAGTTTAAAGATAATTGAAATATCTAATATTCAAAATAAAGTTCTGCATTGAAAAAAAATCCCTTAAATATACCTACTTTAATAAATTTCTAAAGATGAAAAAATCGGAGAAACGCTTACTAAAATAATTTAAACTGCGTTGAAATTCAATTTTGTTATTCAATTACTGTTTGCTTTTCTGTGAAAATTTATGAAAATTCTATATTGATAATTGTTTTTATTAGTTGATTTTTTTAATTTTATTTCATTACTTTCATTGGTGTGTTTCAACTGCATTATTTTGATTTTTTTCAGTTATCAATAATCGAAAAAGTATAACATAAGAAAATATAATAATAATAATAATAATAATAATAATAATTTACAGTCGAAAGAGCTTAAGGAAAATGCGAGCGTACGCGCCGTGCACTTTTGGATCGGTACCGATTGCGATTCGAGCGTTTCTGGAGCGGCCGCGTTGCGAGCCGCGGAACTCGATTCGCGCGTTTCCGCGACTTTGCTTTTCCGCGAGGTTTGAATTTTTCCTTCATTTTTTGTAAGGTCCAAAAATATTTCCCCGAAGCCAAACTTTTCTCAAGTGTATTTAAAAGTTTTTTCTAGAAGCTAAACTATCTTTTTGCTTCATTCAATGTCATGCATTACCTTTGCAGAAAAAAAATATGAATTTTTCCAAGTTTTCTCGTGGTTTTTGTAGTTTTTTTTTTTAAGTTTTTATAATTCATCATGAAATATGAAATGTATTTAAAAAAATTTTATAGTAATTGTTTTATACATGAACAATAATTAATTCATAATAATTATTAATGATCATTCATTTCCATCTGCAATAAAATATGAAATGAATACACAATTCAAGATTTGTGAGAATTTTTAAACCTAAAATGGTTGTTTTTTGGACATCCACATTAAAAAGAATTTTCAAAATTGTCAACTACGTAATTAGACATTTTTATAGTTACCCAAATCTTTCAGGTTTATCATTATTTTTCAAATTTTTTTCAAGTAATGATTTAATTAATTTAATACGATATAATTTAATTTTATTAAACTAAGAGTTATTTATTCCCTATGAAATAAATAAACATCATTAAAAAAAAAAAATGTATTTCATTCATTTTCCGGAAATTAATATATTTTTTTTTTAATTCATTAAAAACTTTCCATGATAATCAACTCGGAAAATTTTTACGAATTTCTAAATCTGAAGTAAAATTCAAACCTTTTCCAAACTCACAGCATTTTTGAAAATTTGAATGATGCTTCACGAAATACCTAATTTCAACTTTTATAATTCACCTTAAAAAAAGTAAAAGTAAAAAAAGTTATTAAAATGTTATATTTTTATGCTGAATTTTAAATCATTTAGGCACAAGGTCGAGAAAGCCCACGTTTTTTGGCGTACTTCAAGAGCACGATTTTCGTGGAAAATGATGGTGAAAAAACTAATTGCTCGTTACACAGAGTTTCTGGACTTGTGGTACCAATTATTACGGAGCTCGACGGAATCGGATGGAAAAATTTCACATCCCGAGACGTTATTCTCATAGATTTAAAGTCCGAGTAAGGTTTTTCAACTAATTTTTTCAAAACTCATATTGCAAAAAAAAATTTGAATGTTAAGAGATGTAAATTAATTGAATTTGAAAACGTTTTAAGTTACTTAATTCGACGGAATTAAATAAATGAAGAATTTGTAAAAGGGTGAAAAATGAAATTACTTTTCAATTTTCATTTTTTAACACTGTAAATTTTTATAATTGCAATCTTCTTAATTGTGAATTTCCTTTGAATTTAATTTTTTTAACATCGTAAATAATTTTTCAACAAATGTAACATTTTTAATATCGTAAATTCTTAAAATGTAATCTTTTCAATTATAAATTTTCTTTCAATTTTATTTTTTCAACATTGTGAATAGTTTTAACAAATATTTAACATTCTTTTCAATTTCACTTTTGAATTTTCATTTCAAAACGTTTTTCAACATTTAAAATTTTCTAGATGTAATCTTGTTAATCACAAATTTTCCTTGAATTCAATTTTTTCAACATTATAAATAATATTTTACTAAATTTAACACTGTTTTCAATTTTTCTTTTTTATTGCAATCTTCTTACTTGTGAATTTTCTTTGTATTCAATTTTTTTAACATCATAAATAATTTTTCAAGAAATGTAACATTTTTTAACATCGTAAATTCTTAAAATGTAATCTTTTCAATTTTACATTTTCTTTCAATTTAATTTTTTAACATTGTGAATAGTTTTAACAAATGTAACATTTTTTGCAATTTCCCTTTTGAATTTTCATTTAAAACGTTTTTCAATAACATTGTAAATTTTCTATATGTAATCTTATATGTAATCAACATTGTAAATTTTCTTTGGATTCAATTTTTTTAACATTCTAAATAATTTTAACAAATTTAACATTGTTTTCAACTTCAATTACCTTTTTTTTAATATTTCAAATAAGTTATTTATTATAGTTACTCTTTAAAATATACTGCAATTCCGGAAGTATTTGATTGAATGGATAATCAACACTTTAAAACTAAGTTCATATTAAAAGTCTTATTGTAGTGCATACATAAGAAGTTAAAAAAACAATGTGAATAAAAATGTAAAATGTGATATAAAGTAAAAAAAAAGGAATCTCCTAAAATTCTAGCTAGAAACACCTAAACACTCAAAATCTGTTTAATACTGAAAATCAACGTTGATTAATTTTTTTCAGATATTTTTGAAATAACTGAACATCTATGAAATTTGGAATCTTAATGCATCGAATTCTGAAAATTTTCAAACACCATTTTAAACATTTTTTAACATTTTGAACTTTCGTATCGCAATTTTTTAATTGTGAATTTTCTTTGAATTAAATTTTTCTAACATCGCAAATTCATAAAATGTAATCTTTCCAACTGTAAATTTTCTTCAAATTATATTATTTTAATATTTTTAGTTTCATTCAAAACGTTTTGAACATTATAAATTTTCTAGATGTAATCTTATTGCTAATCTTAAATTTTCTTTGAATTCCATTTTTTCAACATTGTAAATAATTTTCTAAATTAAACACTTTTATTAAAACACTTTTACTTTCAACATTTTTCAACATTGTGAACTTTCGAATTGCAATTTTCGTAATTATTAGTTTTTTTTTTAATTACATTTTTCTAACATCGTAAATTCATAAAATGTAATGTTTTCAATTGTAAATTTTCTTCAAATTTTATTACTTTAATATTTTAATTTTCATTCAAAACGTTTTCAATAAATTTTCTTACGTAATCTTGTTAATCATAAATTTTCCTCGAATTCAATTTTTTCAACATTGTAAATAATTTCACTAAATTTAACATTGATTTCAATTTCACTTTTTATAATTGTAATCTTTTGAATCCTAAATTTTCTCTGCATTTTTATATAAAACCCTTATATTATTATACTATTATATTATATTAAACTATATATTATATAGTATATTATAATTAACTATACATTGTAAAAAATCGACTATTATATTAAATATAATAGTCCATTTTTTAACAAATTCAACATTACCTTCAATTACTTTTCCAGAAGCGTTCTATTTCTCTGGCTGGGCTCTTCAGCCGATCCGCTCCACAAACGTCACGCTGCTCGAATTTTACAAGACCGAAAGCTAAACAACAACGTTCGTGTTTTCATTGTTGATGACGGTTACGAGCAAACATTGCAGGGTGAAGCGAAACGTTTGCTCGCCAAAGTTCTTCACCCGGCTTCACGAGCCGTGCTTCCAGAACACCAGCAGCGTACGCTTTTTCTCCCGCAACCCGTTAAACTCTACGTTTGCAACGAACAGAGTGGAAAATACAAAGTCGCGGAATTGAAATCGGGCCCAATTTGCCGGCAAGATTTACTTTCCGGATCGGTGTTTATTTTGGATCGAGGGGAAGTCGGAGTTTGGGCCTGGGTCGGAGCAAACGCGAATGCTCGCGAATGTTTGGAGGCGGTGAGAAATACTCGGGGATTCATAAAAAAAAAAGAATACAGGTAAAAAAACGAAAAATTATCAAAAATGGGGGGCGGTATAATTATTAAGTAACCATTTTACGACTTGTGAACAAATGAATTTTAAAATAATTTAAAATTTTACGAAATCCCTTTTATTCACTTTACATCACTTTTTATATTTTTATTTACATTATTTTTTAACTTCTTGTTAGTTAATGTTGTATACTAATTTTAATTGAGTTTGCAAAATCCATCTGCACTTTCTTTATTCCAGTGCGAGCGTTCCGGTTGCGCGAGCCCTCGAAAACCACGAGCCTCCGGAGATGAGGAGCTTGATCCGAGGTTTCGGACAAAGCAGATCAACACCTTTGACTCTTCCAGCGAATTTCGAGTTGGATTACATGAACGACCGACCGAAAACTGCCGCGGAATGTCAATTGGTCGACGACGGTTCGGGCGACAAAATTCTTTGGAGGGTTTGCCGGGACAAAGGTTTGGTCCAGCTCGAGGATAACGGGGTATTTTACGCGGAAACTTGTTACGTCTTGAGATACAAGTACGGGCATGGCCGAAGAACGAAAAATATCGTGAGTCGGTTATTATAAAAAACAAATTGCAGAAGGGGTTTCCCAAAAATAACAGTTTTTCTGGACTGGAATATTTTAAATGTGTTTTTCGAATAGTTTGATTTCTACCGAAAAATTTCCAATTTCAATTGAAAATTTGAAGGCTTCACCTTTTAATTTCTGAAACTTGGATGGAAAAATATTTTTATTCCCTATGAAAACGACGACCTATATAGGACATAATATATAAAGCATATATAAGACCTATATGTGTGTACATATATAAGACGTATATAAGACATATATAAGGCATATATACGGCATATGTAACGCCTATATACAACCTAAATGTGACTATATATGACTTATATGCAACTATATGTGACCTATACAGGGTGTACCAAAGTCCCCGTACCAAAAGAAATCCTATATTCCTTTTTGAATTTTGAGTCGAAATGTCCTTTACCGTTCCGCAAAATTCTTAATAATGAAGAAGTTATTAAACAATTTCGGTAGCCAATCACGACCCTTCGCGCCAAAAATTTCAGTGCCGGCTCAACCTCTGAACGTTCGCGGTACCC